>BSQZ01000002.1:17282500-17332500 GCA_033239005.1 Lamellibrachia satsuma
AAAGTGTCTTAATTAGTTTCAAATGTAGGTGAATTTATAATAAGTTATAATTAGCAATCATTTTATCCAGGGGTGTGTTTCCCTTCCTGCCCAATTAGTGTCTTATCAGTACAACACAGTAACAGATTGTGTTACCGTGTTAGTTTGGTGAATACAGCTACAGTGAACTATGTAAATCATGTAAAACGGAAAGGCACATGTGCTTTCTTGGAGCGATGAGTCATTTTATTATGAATCACTTTATTATAATTATTTATTTATTTATTATTTAAAATAAGATGAACAGTTAAAATAAAACAACATGTTTAAATGGCAAGTAAACATAAGTTAAATAAGTTAAGTAAACAAGTTAAATAAATAGCTCCATTCACCGTTCTAAAACATTGAACCTCCAACTAATACTTAATCTGATGCACCCCAGAAGGGTCACAACGGCAGTGTAGCTGACATCACCAGGGGGCAGCACTTACCTCTCTCGCATCTCGAGAACACTTGGTGTATCGATCACGATCACCTCAGGTGGACTGTCAGTGCTCTGGCAAAACAAAGCAGTTTCTGTAATTTTATCGTGTTATTAAAACCATGTCTGTCAGTCTTTATGTGTGTTGGTCCGTCGGTCAGTCGTTCGATCGGTCGGTCAGTGGGATGGTCAGTCATTCGGTTGGACAGTCAGTCATTCGGTTGGACAGTCAGTCATTCAGCCAATCAATCGTTTGGCTATTCGGTCGGTCTGTTAATTTTGTTTCCCGGTTGATCAGTATATTTGCCAGCCAGCCAGCCAGCCAGCCAGCCAGCCAGCCAGCCAGCCAGCCAGCCAGCCAGCCAGCCAGCCAGCCAGCCAGCCAGCCAGCCAGCCAGCCAACCAGCCAGCAAGCCTCAATGGAGTCATACACGTCACTTACACCTTTAATCTATATATGAAATCTTAATTTGTTACGATCAATACAACTATGCTGCTTGCACAATATTTACACTGCTATCAGCAGCACACAGTTTAATGCAGTAGTAATATTACTTGTGTGTGGCTATAAACAAAACAAGTGAAGTGTAGGTACTAGACAGACATTCCTTCAAGTTTCGACTGAGCTATCGTCTATCCCTGAGTCCAGCCACTGCAGACACCTACTTGGGCCTGACACAGGTTGTCTTGTGGTCTACTGTAAACAAGTGTTGAGTAATACACCTGGTATATAAATTTTAAAAATTGCAGTAAAGCCATCAATAATAACCCAGGTGACTGTTTATGTTACCTGACTACTACGGATCTCACACAGGGACCATCTCACAGAGGGACCACCTTACACAGGGACTATCGTACACAGGGACCATCTCACAAATGGACCACCTCATACATGGACCTTCTCATCATCTGCCTTAGTTTATAAGAGATGTAGAAAATTAAAACATAACAGCTTTTTTTACCTTAGCAACTGTCCTGAAAACACAAGGACATCTCGAAGAGTGCTGAATGTAAAAACCCAACTTTACCTTAATATAATGGTTATTACCTACAAATATCTGCAACAACAGTTTGCAAGAACAACTGGGAGAATTACAGGAGAAAAGAGGGTGGATGGAAGGAGGATGAATGACCTGAGGGAAGAGATTGGGATGCAGTTCAGCTTAACGGGAAGAATAGTAAGAAGATGGATGACGTGGGCAGGTCAAGGAGTGTGGATGGAGACTACCAAGGAGTGTAGAGGTGGTGAAAAGTGTGAAGAGGGATGTAAGAAAGTTGGAGGAGGCTAACAAGTGGAGGGAGAAGGCTGCCGATAGGGAGAAGTGGACAGGGATAACAGAGGAGGCTAACAAGTGGAGGGAGAAGGCTGCCGATAGGGAGAAGTGGACAGGGATAACAGAGGAGGCTAACAAGTGGAGGGAGAAGGCTGCTGATAGGGAGAAGTGGACAGGGATAACAGAGGAGGCTAACAAGTGGAGGGAGAAGGCTGCCGATAGGGAGAAGTGGACAGGGATAACAGAGGAGGCTAACAAGTGGAGGGAGAAGGCTGCCGATAGGGAGAAGTGGACAGGGACAACAGAGGAGGCTAACAAGTGGAGGGAGAAGGCTGCCGATAGGGAGAAGTGGACAGGGACAACAGAGGAGGCTAACAAGTGGAGGGAGAAGGCTGCCGATAGGGAGAAGTGGACAGGGATAACAGAGGAGGCTAACAAGTGGAGGGAGAAGGCTGCCGATAGGGAGAAGTGGACAGGGATAACAGAGGAGGCTAACAAGTGGAGGGAGAAGGCTGCCGATAGGGAGAAGTGGACAGGGATAACAGAGGAGGCTAACAAGTGGAGGGAGAAGGCTGCCGATAGAGAGAAGTGGACAGGGATAACAGAGGAGGCTAACAAGTGGAGGGAGAAGGCTGCCGATAGAGAGAAGTGGAAAGGGATAACAGAGGAGGCTAACAAGTGGAGGGAGAAGGCTGCCGATAGAGAGAAGTGGAAAGGGATAACAGCCACAGAGACAGCCTTACAAGGACATTACTGAAAACACTTTTAATGCAATTCTAGAAACTTGATGATGACAACATAATTTTATTTCAAATGTCCATCTAATGTTTGCCACACCGAAACATTTCTATACAAGTCTCTTCAATATAAATGGTCATGTTTCAGATGAGACGTTTTGAAAGTGTCCCTTAAGCAAAGATCAGCTAACATCAACGGATTTCCTTTGTCAACAGCTGTCACATGACACAGCTTATAAGAGTGGACTCAACCAGGTGAAAGTTGTCTGTGTGACTGCTCAGCCCTGGTTCTACTCAACGGAAAACTCTGTTAATTAGAGGTGATTGTATTGTTGTATTTGTTAAAGTTATTTCTGTTGTCAAACATGAAATAACACACATGAAGGATAAGACAAGTGTGACACAACTATGGAGGGAACCACGAGAAGACAAAGGTTAACATCACTGTGGAACAAGTACATAGAAAAACAGTTAAAGGACATTGCTATACCACAAGTTCTCAATCAACAGGACCGAAACGTTAGACAGCATTCATGTAAGTAAATTTATCACAGTGTATTAGCAAACATTAAGTTTCGCTCAATAAATTTATGCAGGCATTGTGGTGGATTTAGTTTTAAAAATGTGTCCATTATATAGTCTATCTAACATCCCTGAGTCCTTTCATGTTAATTATATAGTTCATAGGGGTGATCTCAAAAATCTAGGTACAACAGTACACAAAATATCCTAGGTATTACTAGGATAGATATGTTTGCTAGCTTACTCGAATTACTTACTTATTCATTAATACATGAGTTATAATTATTTTGTTAGGCAATCTTTTTAAAGGGGTTAGCTGCTGTTTCATTTCATATCATACGTACATTAATGTATTTTTCCAAAATATTGTTTATTTTTTTGTGATTGACTTCACACGCATGTGATCATGTTAGTTTGAGTATACATCTGTGGTATGTGATGGTCGCTGCATAAAGGACTATTGACATTTTCATGGGTATCCACAGGTCGGTGTTTTGGTCGGTTTCATGTAACAGGGGACAGAGTCAGAGGTTAAATGTACATCAATGTTTTGAGATCATCCCATACTTCAAAATATTTAATTTTGAGATCATCCCTTACTTCAAAATATAAATTTTTTTACCATTTTACATGTGGCCTGAACACAGGCATGCACACAATGGGAACAACTGAAACAAGAAATCTGGGATTTTTCTATTTTTCATCTATGTGCAAGCCACCCTTCTGAGATACTTGTCAATTTTGTTTTTAGACATATTCACGCTGCTACACAAGCAGTTACACAATCTGTAAATAATTTGTTCCACTCATTGATTGTCGTCTGTGAGAATAAGTATTTCGTGATGTCTGCACTCATCCTTCACTAATGTTATTAGTTCTACTATCTTTCTTAAAAAAGAAACATATATTTCTACCAATATTTTCATACCCATTTATTAACGTGCAAGTTACAAGTTCCTATCATGTTTTACACATGATAGTCAGCACTTATTCATAGCAGTATTTGCAAACAATCTCTCTAATAATTTTTACAGAACATGCAATAAAAAATTATAAAATGGATAAGGTTTGATAGCCAGGGTATGTCTGTCCCATAGATAAACAAATAGTTCATTGATTAAAATAACTGCTTTTTTATATAATATTAAACTATTAATAGACGATGATGAAGATCTGATCAATGAGGAGTCACAAGAATCCTGCGATCAGAACCATCTTAAGGTATCTTAAGGTAAGGTATTACTATGATATGTTTGCTAGCTTCCTCGAATTACTTACTTATTCATTAATACATGAGTTATAATCATTTTGTTAGGCAATCTTTTTAAAGATGATCTTTGTTTGGTGTCAAGTTTATCAGTTACAAAACAAACTAATCTCACGTTACTTTGCAGAAAATGACAAACGCAGATAGACAT
Organism: Lamellibrachia satsuma; assembly: GCA_033239005.1. Classification (NCBI taxonomy): domain Eukaryota; kingdom Metazoa; phylum Annelida; class Polychaeta; order Sabellida; family Siboglinidae; genus Lamellibrachia; species Lamellibrachia satsuma. The sequence goes on from BSQZ01000002.1 coordinate 17,286,912, forward strand.
GAGCAAGGTCATTAGTCATGCATGAATATCCACGTGACTTGGAATTGAATGCAAATGGAAATGAAGAATCATCCAATAACAAGAATATTCGTGAATAGACAGTATACTATGGCACCAATGCCAGAACCCTCCAGAACAATGGGTGGAGAAAACAACTTGAATGTAACTTCAGAGAATGAGACATTGGTAGTGACAAAATCACCAGAACTAACACCAACACAGGAACTAACACCAACACAGGAACTAACACCAACACATGAACTAACACCAACACATGAACCAACACCAACACATGAACTAACATCAACACTGGAACAGACGACACCTGAAATTGGCAACAGTGGTAAGTCAACTTCTTGACAGACATGATTAAAAAAATCTGGAATGAACTGACCATCTCTTTAAAATCTGGAATGAACTGCCCATCACTTTAAAATCTGGAATGAACTGCCCATCACTTTAAAATCTGGAATGAACTGTCCATCACTTTAAAATCTGGAATGAACTGTCCATCACTTTAAATTTTGGAATGAACTGTCCATCACTTTAAAATCTGGAATGAACTGTCCATCACTTTAAAATCTGGAATGAACTGTCCATCACTTTAAAATCTGGAACGAACTACCCATCACTTTAAAATCTGGAATGAACTGTCCATCACTTTAAATTTTGGAATGAACTGTCCATCACTTTAAAATTTGGAATGAACTGTCCATCACTTTAAAATCTGGAATGAACTGTCCATCACTTTAAAATCTGGAATGAACTGTCCATCACTTTAAAATCTGGAATGAACTGTCCATCACTTTAAAATTTGGAATGAACTGTCCATCACTTTAAAATCTGGAACGAACTACCCATCACTTTAAAATCATCTGAAACTATAGCTACAAGTTACTTTTAGCAAACATTTCAAGATACATTTTTTCAAAATTGCATTTCTAGCCTCAATCCTTGGCAGCCTTCATTCTGATGATGGCTTTGGCATGTCACTATTCATGATATCATGTTTAATTATTCTGGTTTACTGTGCCTCTGAGCTCAGGTTCCTCAGGATTTAGTTGTTATAGTAGTTTATTATTATTATTATGTCAACATATAAAATGAAAACTATATTAAAATAAAATAGATGGGAAAATAGACTTTAGACTGGAAGTGGTTGGTTCTTGCTTCAGTCGCCCTCACTAAAACACTTATTTCACTGTATATTCCAGAGGCTGAAAACTATAAATGTCCTCTTGTACCCTTGGTTGCAGCTTCAGGTATGGTCACTGCGCTGGCGTCATCTATGGTGGGAGTGTTTGTGGTGGTGGTCATTGCTGCGTCCATCTGTTGCTATGCGACGAAACGCTTCAGGTAACCTCACCTTCACAGCACATTGTTTCACAATCATCACCTATTTGAAAGCTAGGTACACTAAATTAAGGTGAACTGATAGTCATGGGTTTGGGGCTATGCACCTAAGAGTTAATAAAAACTAACCATTTAATAATGGAGTCTTGTATAGATGGATAGATTTGCAACTAAAAGTGGGAGATTCTGGTAAAATCTGTTTTCCTGGCATGTTGACCAGGGCAACCAATAAGTGTTGACCAGGGCGACCAATAAGTGTTGACCAGGGCAACCAATAAGTGTTGACCAGGGCAACCAATAAGTGTTGACCAGGGTAACCAATAAGTGTTGACCAGGGCAACCAATAAGTGTTGACCAGGGCGACCAATAAGTGTTGACCAGGGCGACCAATAAGTGTTTGTCAGTTCATGGAAATCGATGCAGCTGGACTTCTGCTGCATTAAGTGATTTCGATTGAGAATGAAAGCTGATGGGTATACAACAAAGCAACACAAACTCTCAATCAAGCTGCTATGTCAGAATGGGAGAAGTTTAGTAAACAAAGGCCAAAATATGTTGCATAAGTTGAGTTTAGGAGCACGGCAATGGCAAGTATAGGACTAGGTGTTTACAAATAGATTTTCAGTTGGTGAGTAAATATTGCGAGAAGTAGGGTTATTTAACAATAAAGATGCTGTGTATTCAACAAGGTTTTCCTAGTAAACCTGTGGCGCGATATTCTTGATTATAGTTATAAATGATTATGTTTTATTAACTCATGTAGGTCTTAATGTTTACTTTGAATAGCTATCCATCTAGACAATAGGGCAAATTATTGTAACTGTTTTTATGCATTATTATTAACTATTATTATTAATTTATAATTATTATTAAACAGGAATTACAACTACATTTGACTCTTGCTATAAGGAGTAAATATTGCAAGATGTGAGGACTGCTTGAAGAGAGATTTGGCAGGAGTGGGAGGGGAGTGAAGAATGAGAAGGAGAGATAGAGGGGAGTGGAGAATGAGAGGGAGAGATAGAGGGGAGTGGAGAATGAGAGGGAGAGATAGAGGGGAGTGGAGAATGAGAGGGAGAGATAGAGGGGAGTGGAGAATGAGAGGGAGGGATAGAGGGGAGTGGAGAATGAGAGGGAGAGATAGAGGGGAGTGGAGAATGAGATGGAGTGATGGAGGAGAGTGGAGAATGAGAGGGAGGGATAGAGGGGAGTGGAGAATGAGAGGGAGAGATATAGGGGAGTGGAGAATGAGAGGGAGAGATAGAGGGGAGTGGAGAATGAGAGGGAGAGATAGAGGGGAGTGGAGAATGAGAGGGAGAGATAGAGGGGAGTGGAGAATGAGAGGGAGAGATAGAGGGGAGTGGAGAATGAGAGGGAGAGATAGAGGGGAGTGGAGAATGAGAGGGAGAGATAGAGGGGAGTGGAGAATGAGAGGGAGGGATAGAGGGGAGTGGAGAATGAGAGGGAGAGATAGAGGGGAGTGGAGAATGAGATGGAGTGATGGAGGAGAGTGGAGAATGAGAGGGAGGGATAGAGGGGAGTGGAGAATGATATGGAGGGATGGAGGGGAGTGGAGAATGAGAGGGAGGGATAGAGGGGAGAGGAGATGGGTGGTGGAGACGGCAGTGAAATGGGAACAGTGACAAAGAAAAGGGGGAAGAAAATCAGCAATCAGTATCAGTGTCAGCCTCACCCTGTACTTCAGGGATAAAGAGGACAGCAACAACATGCCTTGGTTCTGCAATGCCCTGTAACAATGAGGATATACCCACTAGGAATGGAGTCCATTGTATAATAATGTCCTTAGTGGTTAATGAAACCTATGCCAATCAACCTAACACTGGAGGTATACTTTCAGACAGAGACAGCATGGCATCACAAGAAGAGGAAGAACCAAAAAGATGAAAAGAAATGCCAAACCACCTTCTCGGCACAACATTGTAATGCTTGAGACAAATGCCTACAACTCCTTGGTGGAAAACGTGATGTCAAATCCACAGCAGAATACAACATCCTCTCAGCATACACACAGAAAACACATAAAGAAACTTGCAAATCACGATGGATCCCTCAGCCGATATTCAAAAGAAATAGACTCTTCTCCGGATCATGTGACAGAACCAGTTTATTTAGTCCTGATACCAGACCCACCTCAACGAAGAGAATCCTGTGGGACGGTCCAAAACCACACGAATAAGAAATCATTGGACGTCGGGATTAAATGCGACATTTCTTTCAGTGCAACTTCACCAGCAGATGGTGTTGGAAACAGCAAATTATATGTGAATGTGAATCCCAATCAAACTGATACTGTACAGCATCAGAACATTTCTTCTGACCAAAAACCCAAACAAAGCATTGGTAAACCCAACGAGCACATGTCGTCAGATGGATCAAAGGTCAACGGTCATGCTGAACAGCCAGCAATAACAAAAACTGCCCCTCCTGTGCTCAATGGTAAAACAAAGTCCCAGGTCAACGAAAGCAGCCAAGAAGTCGGTGGGTCAGATTTAAAGGTCACAACAACTGACCTTGCAGGCACAGACGGGGGAAACAAGAAGAACATTGTCTATGAAAATGTTTCCCCTAAAACAGGAGCAAAGATGCCAAAATTGCAGGACAAACAGCAGATGAATGGCATAGATAACAATGCTTATGAAGAAGTAGAAGTTGCATAGAACAGCGGTGGACAAGCACATGGTAACAGCAGTTACAAAACTGAAATCACTCAAAACTTCCTTAATTTGCTGTGTCAGTATATTGTATAATTGTAATCTTGCCACATAGTTTTTAGTAATTTTAGTAAACTTTTAGTAAAAATAAAGATGCAATTCTGCTTAACATAATAGTCTCCATTGCATCATTGTGCAAGTGTAATGCTTGTTCTGAACAAATATCATTAATAACAGTATAGTTGATTCTACCATGTTGCACTTCCATGAGTGTGTGTCTAGCTATGTGGTACCACCTGGGGATCAGTGAAGAAACTATGCTATTTCAGGGTCATAGCGGCTGGTCCCGGGTTTAGCCGGAGGAATATTTGTTTTATTTTTGTGGCACCACCTGGTGGAGACATTTTGTAACTCCTAAGGACACAACAAGAGGGAATAACTGTTAAGCTATAAATAATGTGTGTGACGTTGACTATATTTGTGTTATATTTTGCTACTTACCGATATCGATGTTTTTGTACTTTGCATATCATTTCGTACTTGCATTTTATTATTTGTAAACCTTGGCATGGGGCTCCAGTCCTCTTTTTTCATTCTGACCTATTTCGAATAGCTTACTACAGGCCTGTATTTTTGCTCAAATTAAAATTATTTTGAACATCGGATTTAATTTGCATTAAACTAACACAACCAGCCAATGAACTGATCAGCATTTACAGCATATTCATGATAACATTCTAAATACTGAAGAAAACAGTCTTTATGAGTTGTCAACATTTCTGATACCTTTAATGAGTCATGCAGTGACTGGCGAATGTCGACAACCTTTCCCTGTCTGATGACAGACTGGGGTATCTTGTGGAGAAACTGCTCCATCGTCAGCTTTCTGCCTGGAAGAATGATGTTAAGAGATATGATGTAACTGTATTAAATGATACTGATGTTCTAGATGTATGATACAAGACCACAATTAGAAATTCCATTGACAACCATTATGTTTCCCATTGGCACCTGTTAACCATGATTATAATACTAGCATGCAGGCAAATCTTGCAAGATCCCTGTTCGCAGTAAACGCATGCACATGAAAATGTGAAATCACTTGAGCCCAAAGAAGTTACATGTGTCTAGAATAGTCTCGTGTGCAACAAACAGATTGATTTTTACCATGAATTTTTTTTGTTTTTGTAAATTACAAAAAGCAGGACATTTTGCCAAAAAAGTGGTATTTCCCACATGAAAGCGGTCATGTTGACACCTACGTACTAGGCAGATGCATGCATTCACCAAATGATAACTAAATGACCAAGAGTACGAAAGACGTAAATGTGATTGTTGTGACTTGTGAACTTTGAGAGCTCCTTGAGCTCCTCCTCACCTGGGAGGTCTTTGTTTGTCTCCTGATTCAGTCTCTCCTCCAGCCCTTGGTTGGCATCCTTCAGGTTCGTCGGAACAAGTCTGGAGGGTTTCTTCTCCCCTCCCAGCAACTCCCCGTGACCCTCAAAAATCTTACTCAGTCGGTCAAGAAATTCAACTGACCTCTTGTCCGTGACCTGCAAAACAAGAATTGCATATTTGACATGTGCGTTGCTCTCCAGTGCATCTCTGAATAGGGTCAGCTAAAATGTTGCGTACATTTACGGTCTATCTTCACAAATGTGTACATTTCATAAGGTTATCATGAATAAATAATGTTTATTGTTGTTATCCTAGAAACGGCAGCAAGAGGATTTGAATCCGGGTTCTCTGGATCGAGAGTCTGATATTGGATATTCTACCCAAACACCACCACGCTCCACACTAATCTAACATGCAATACAAATGTAGTAAAGTCCATACATATTTTCCATAAAGAAATGCAAATAGGCAATGAACAGACGACCCATAACTAAATAATGGCTGAATCATTATTGTACAATGACCATGTCTTTGGGACATTTTGTAATGTCCACCATCCATTTAGCATCTCAAGGTTGGTTGGACATTAACATATGAAACGTCTTGACCTCTGTCCAAGACTGACCACTGATGTTTGAGCACGGCAGCGTATCGTAAACCTCTGCACTAGAGTCTACATACACTGTAGCTATGATAATGTACTGCTGACGTCACCTCATGTCTTCTTTCAAAATATGTAAACCACATCATACGTTTGGCTGCTAAATTTGAATTACAGACTTTTCTGGCATCTTATGACATAGGAGTTTATATTTTCCAATTTAAGTGTACATCACAGTATTATTTTCTTGTTTGCAATGAAAACCCATTTTCATTTGCCTATTTGGCTGCACATAAACTTCATCTTTGTGGATACGCACAACTTAGTTTTAGCGTTTTTGTCACTCGTGGCTACTGCATTTTTCTTTATTTTGTTTATCAATCAGAATGTTTATACCATTTAGTTCTGCTGAAGAGGAACACCGAGACTGAGATGGGAGGACTGTATGAGAATGAGAGGGAGGGATAGAGGGGAGTGGAGAATGAGAGGGAGGGATAGGAGGGAGTGGAGATGGGTGGTGGACATAGCAGTGAAACGGGATCAGTGACGAAGAAAAAGGAAAACAAAAATGGACAGCCAGTATCGATGCCAGCCTCACCCTGGACTTCAGGGATAAAGAGGACAGCAACAACATGCCTTGGTTCTGCAATGCCCTGGAACAATGAGGATATACCCACTAGGAATGGTACTCCATCAGGGAAGCGCCCCTGTAACTCGGAAGGGAAGTACCCATCCATGATGTCTCCTAAACACCGCTGAGTGACCGGCTCATCAAATGAACGGAACGGCCCAGCAAACATCACAATTCCATTGGCGTACAATGTCAGTGGGATCGCATCAGGCATCTGAAAGGCAGAACATCACATCAGGCATTTGGTATCTCAAACATCTCAATCTATCATCCAATCAGACATTTCTAAAACCAAACAAAAAGTTGAAAAACATGACTTGTACTGACTGGAATTTCTTTTGGAAAATGCATAAATATTGGTTTATTATAAGCCATCCTCTCTCACTACTGGCTGTCCCCTTTTGAGATCTCTCTTAACACTACTGGCTGTCCCCTTTTGAGATCTCTCTTAACACTACTGGCTGTCCCCTTTTGAGATCTCTCTTAACACTACTGGCTGTCCCCTTTTGAGATCTCTCTTAACACTACTGGCTGTCCCCTTTTGAGATCTCTCTTAACACTACTGGCTGTCCCCTTTTGAGATCTCTCTTAACACTACTGGCTGTCCCCTTTTGAGATCTCTCTTAACACTACTGGCTGTCCCCTTTTGAGATCTCTCTTAACACTACTGGCTGTCCCCTTTTGAGATCTCTCTTAACACTACTGGCTGTCCCCTTTTGAGATCTCTCTTAACACTACTGGCTGTCCCCTTTTGAGATCTCTCTTAACACTACTGGCTGTCCCCTTTTGAGATCTCTCTTAACACTACTGGCTGTCCCCTTTTGAGATCTCTCTTAACACTACTGGCTGTCCCCTTTTGAGATCTCTCTTAACACTACAGGCTGTCCCCTTTTGAGATCTCTCTTAACACTACTGGCTGTCCCCTTTGAGATCTCTCTTAACACTACTGGCTGTCCCCTTTTGAGATCTCTCTAACACTACTGGCTGTCCCCTTTGAGATCTCTTAACACTACTGGCTGTCCCCTTTTGAGATCTCTCTTAACACTACTGGCTGTCCCCTTTTGAGATCTCTCTTAACACTACTGGCTGTCCCCTTTTGAGATCTCTCTTAACACTACTGGCTGTCCCCTTTTGAGATCTCTCTTAACACTACTGGCTGTCCCCTTTTGAGATCTCTCTTAACACTACTGGCTGTCCCCTTTTGAGATCTCTCTTAACACTACTGGCTGTCCCCTTTTGAGATCTCTCTTAACACTACTGGCTGTCCCCTTTTGAGATCTCTCTTAACACTATCTCTCCATCTCAATTTCAGTCTTCCTCTTCCCCTCTACCACCCTCTTCTGTTTTCCATGCTCTCTTTGTCAATCTCTCCACACTCATTCCCTGCATGTGTCCCGCCCACCACAGCCTTCATCCTCCCCACTACCTTCGTCCTCCCCACTACCTTCATCCTCCCCACTACCTTCATCCTCCCCACTACCTTCGTCCTCCCCACTACCTTCATCCTCCCCACTACCTTCGTCCTCCCCACTGCCTTCATCCTCCTCACTGCCTTCATCCTCCCCATTACCTTCATCCTCCCCACTACCTTCATCCTCCCCACTACCTTCATCCTCCCCACTACCTACATCCTCCCCACTACCTTCATCCTCCCCACTGCCTTCATCCTCCCCACTGCCTTCATCCTCCCCACTGCCTTCATCCTCCCCACTACCTTCATCCTCCCCACTACCTTCATCATCCCCACTACCTTCATCCTCCCCACTACCTTCATCCTCAGGTGTTTCTTCATTCTGATCTCTTCTCTTAATTCCCCCATCTTCCTTCTGTCTTCTTCTTTTACTTTACATATTCTCTGAACCCAGTTGCCCTGCTACCTGCTTCTCCTCCTGTCTCTCTATAAATGTACTAATTATTATCATTATTATAGTTCTGACAAGACACCTGTTTAGTTCTGACCTTCACCACAAGATAGCAGCACTGATATATTGCTGTCATTATGTCCATCATACAGGACCCAGTAAAGTGTGGCCAATCGAGTGACCATTCCTGCAGGGAACGGATACTGACAAAATGTCTATAAAAATGGGAACTACAACCACTCGGCACAGATCAAACATATATCACACAACACCGGTCTTTGCCTACCATTTCTCCGGTCAACAATGTTTAGGCAGTAATAAGGCCTTTTATTTCTTATTATTTGATTTATGGATCCGTCGACTCAATATTTTCGTTTTTGAAAAAACTACATAACATTTTCATCATGTCGCATTTAAGTATGAAACAACAATATTCCACATAATTTTATGTACAAAATATATACTCTTTTTTTAAAAATATCGGTCATAGTAGCACTGTGTTGCATAAACGTCTTCTGCAGTGCTGTATATTATCACTGTTTGGATGGCAAAAATTGCACAAAACACAATATTTTAAAAGAATATAATATTATGTTTATTTTTGTATTTGGAATGATGTAGAATAATTGAATGAATGCAAAGAAAGGCATAGAAAAAAATTAGGTAAGAATGTCATTTAGCAGCGTAAATATATCATAAAGGGTAGCTTAATTAACGGGACACAGCATCAGGACTCGTTTGTGTGCATAGAGATTCGGATAGCGTATCTGTGAATTATTTTTGTATACATACAGCATATGTTTCTGGACAGTTGAGATTTTAATTATTTTAAGTGTCTGAATATACATTTGGCCAGTGTGGTACTATTTTTCCCAAATGACCGATCCATTTTTGTGTTTAAAAAAATCTGTAAACTAAGGCTTTAAAATGACAATTTGACCCACTTTCAACCTGGCACCATCGGCCGTCCGCTGTATCTGAGCGATGCCCTCTCCCGCAAGGATGTTCAGTTCTTCAATGTTCCTCATAATGAGGTCATAGTCGACCCGGAAACCACCCTTCTTCACATGAGAGCTTCCTACAAAGAGAGAACATAAATGCTGCCAAGAAACTGTGAATCTCTGCATTTTAAACTTTTAAAATATTGTTCCCAGTCATCTACGATTCAAAGAGAGGTAAGCTGCAGGTATGCACGTACCATGTTCTGTCAGATAACGATTTCAGAATGTTAATGTTGACATTTCAACACTGCCTTTTACATTCTCAACTGCAGACTTCAAAAGAAATTTCAACTATATATTATTATACAGTTACTGTCTATGTGTGCATGTGGCAAGGCAGCGACAGCATCCATACACACAACCAACCTACTAAAAATTTTCGTTAAACATCCTATACATAAAATTAATAAAACTACCAGATAAAAACCATTTAAGCAACATTAATGATACTAGTCTTTTAATCGAACGTACCACCCACAGCGCATGCGCACAGTCCACCACAAACTCCTGCGTTAGCCCAAGTTTGGGCTGTTTGGAGTAAACTACTTGAGACTTGAGACTCATAACATAAGATAACATATTCTTAATATCGTTATGGTACATAAGTCTATATACAGGTATGTAGTACTTCTTCATGTCAAAAAACAATTATATCTGTTTTGATATATCATACATTTCTACTAAAAAATTTCACTTTTGAACAAATTATGGAATCATGACAACTTCCTCCTTCATAGCCCTGACAGGGCCAAACATGACAACTTCCTCCTTCATAGCCCTGACAGGGCCAAACATGACAACTTTCTCCTTCATAGCCCTGACAGGGCCAAACATGACAACTTCTTCCTTCATAGTCCTGACAGGGCCAAACATGACAACTTCCTCCTTCATAGCCCTGACAGGACAAAACATGACAACTTCCTCCTTCATAGCCCTGAGAGGACCAAACATGACAACTTCCACCTTCATAGCCCTGGCAGGACCAAACATGACAACTTCCTCCTTCATAGCCCTGACAGGACCAAACATGACAACTTCCACCTTCATAGCCCTGACAGGACCAAACATGACAACTTCCACCTTCATAGCCCTGACAGGACCAAACATGACAACTTCCACCTTCATAGCCCTGACAGGACCAAACATGACAACTTCCACCTTCATAGCCCTGACAGGACCAAACATGACAACTTCCTCCTTCATAGCCCTGACAGGACCAAACATGACAACTTCCACCTTCATAGACCTGAGAAGACCAAACATGACTACTTCCTCCTTCGTAGCCCTGACAGGACCAAACATGACAACTTCCACCTTCATAGCCCTGAGAGGACCAAACATGACAACTTCCTCCTTCATAGCCCTGACAGGACCAAACATGACAACTTCCTCCTTCATAGCCCTGACAGGACCAAACATGACAACTTCCTCCTTCATAGCCCTGACAGGACCGAACATGACAACTTCCTCCTTCATAGCCCTGACAGGACCAAACATGACAACTTCCACCTTCATAGCCCTGACAGGACCAAACATGACAACTTCCACCTTCATAGCCCTGACAGGACCAAACATGACAACTTCCTCCTTCATAGCCATGACAGGACCAAACATGACAACTTCCTCCTTCATAGCCCTGACAGGACCAAACATGACAACTTCCTCCTTCATAGCCCTGACAGGACCAAACATGACAACTTCCTCCTTCATAGCCCTGACAGGACCAAACATGACAACTTCCTCCTTCATAGCCATGACAGGACCAAACATGACAACTTCCTCCTTCATAGCCCTGACAGGACCAAACATGACAACTTCCTCCTTCATAGCCCTGACAGGGCCAAATATGACACCTTCCTCCTTCATAGCCCTACAGGGCCAAATATGACAACTTCCTCCTTCATAGCCCTGACAGGACCAAATATGACAACTTCCTCTTTCATAGCCCTGACAGGACCAAACATGACAACTTCCTCCTTCATAGCCCTGACAGGGCCAGACTTGACAACTTCCTCCTTCATAGCCCTGACAGGGCCAGACTTCATAACTTCCTCCTTCATAGCCCTGACAGGGCCAGACTTGACAACTTCCTCCTTCATAGCCCTGACAGGGCCAGACTTGACAACTTCCTCCTTCATAGCCCTGACAGGGCCAGACTTGACAAGGGCATCCAGTGATATTCATTAATTGAGTAGTGATTAGTGATCATAAGTCAGTTGTGTTAAAAATTCAAAACCAAAATGCCATAAATAGAAAATAATCTTTACATTTATAAGCAGTGATCAGTTTTTGTCTTCCAATTAATATTCACCAAGTAATCCATGTGCTACATTTCATCCACACGAATGGACAAATGACAAATCCACCTGTCTCCCATTTAATTATTAACAGAAAGTTTACTAAGAAAGACTGACATACAGGAATTGGAAATATTTATTAGTCCCAAAGACATAACAAAACAGAGCATTCAACTCAAAAACCATACAATATATTACATTTAAGCCGACATGAGAAAACAAACTGGTAAGAATATAGAGTACGATCTGAAAATAAAAGATAATGACATATAAGGGACGGGAGACTCCTACTAAGACTAACAATTAATTGCTGTCATGGGAGCCACCATGTCGATTAATTTCACCGTTTATTTAAGGTAAAAAAAATTAAAATCCCTATTGATATTAGCGCATAATTACTGAATGAACAAAAGTAATGTAGATAGCCTTGAATGGATAGATGATCCGGTTTCTTGGTTATTAATATTAAGCATAATTACTTCTCAAGAAACTTAGTGTTCGTTCTGAATATTTCAACTGCATCTGGCAGCACGAACACTAAGTTTCTTGAGAGGTAATTATGCTTAATAATAATGTAGATATGTCTGTATATTACAAATGCCAAATATACATACAACCGGTTTTATATACAGTAATTTTTACCAAGGAGTATGTATTCAGATAATAAAGTTTGATATAATTTGCAAAACCACGTAAACTGTGAGTGGTGACCTTGTTTTTTACTAATACTTTTTATTTAATGCTGAGTCTGTACCGGGCTGAATGAATCCAGAATTGCATTTTTTATTTCACATAAATACTTTTATATAAGTTATTCAATGATATTTCTAATCATTTCCACAAATTATGATGGAATAAAAACAGTACTATTAAAACTACTTATAATAATGTCCTAGTAATATCAATTTTATAAAGGTACTGTCAATCACATATAAAAAAATCAATCACATATTACTATATCATAATTATAAATGAAACTTATTTGCATGCAAGTAACAGCCTCTACCAGGGCATCTAACTTAAATAGCTTGGCAGTGAAATAAATAAATAGAAAATCATCATACAAGCTAAAAAACAATAATATGTAATACTAGAGAAAAAATTAGTAGACGTATTTTCAACACAACGACTTGTGTACACATACACAGACAAACGTATGTATGCACACATATACACACTAGCAATATCTACCAACCAGTCACTAAGCATCTAACTGTAATTGTATTCACAAGGTGGCAGCACCTCCCTTATAAATATTACAGGATTTGGGACAACTGATGAAAAATATGACCACACCAACTGATGCTGTTGGAGAGTTTGAGAGGGCACCACCAACTGATGCTATTGGAGAGTTTGAGAGGGCACCACCAACTGATGTTGTTGGAGAGTTTGAGAGGGCACCACCAACTGATGTTGTTGGAGAGCGTGAGGGGCACCACCAACTGATGCTGTGGGATAGTTTGAGAGGGCACCACCAACAGCTGTTGTTACATCATCTGTATTGAGTGTTGAACAGGGCAGCAGGCATGCAGGTGTCTTGTTTGGACAGATCGACGCTGTGCTGTTAGATTTTACCAAAACATTTGACAAAGCTCCTCATCCCCATCTGCCAGCCAAGCTGCACCATCACACAACACACAGCAATACACTGGACTGGATCCAAAGCTTCCAAGAAGTGGTCCTTGAAGGTAAAAGGTCATCCATTGCTGCTGTCACCTCAAGCGTCCCACAGAGCACAGAGCTCGGTTCCATTTTTGTTCCTGTGTTACATTAATGACCTCCCAGACCAAGTATCCTGCATGTCTACTTGCCAATGACTGCCTCCTATACTGGAACATCAACTCACTTGCTGAAGCAGATAAAATACAAAATGACATCGACAGAATGCAGAACTGGGAGACAGATAGGCTGGTGGAGTTCAGTCTGTACAAGTGCAAGATCATCAGAATCACAAACAGAAGGAAGAAGTGGTCAGCTGCTACTCCATCCACGCAAAAGCACTGAAGGAGATCAATGGCGCCAAGTACCTCAACATAACCATCGACAGAAAATTTAGCATGGAATGAAAACATTGTCAACATAACAAAGAAGGTCAACAATATCAGGCCATTCTAACAGTGCAATATCAATAGCTGCCCCCAAGCTATCAAATCGTTGTGTTACTAGATGCAAGGCCTATTGTGGAGTATGCGTCGATGTTGTGGGACCCACCCATTAACAAGAACATCACCTCAGTGGAGAATGTCAGGCAAAGAAGCCCACTTCATGAAGAGCACCTTCTGGTGATGCAGCAGAGTAGGAAACATGATACAGTGTCAGGAATGGAAGATGCTGGAGAGAAGACGAGTTGACGCCAATCTGGTGATGCTCTGCTGCATCAAGAACAAATTGGTTGGTGTAACAATGAAGTCACTCGCTGCCGCACTAGTATATACCAGAGGCAGCGCTCATTGCTTCCAGACATACACTGCGTTGACACATACAAACATTCATTCTTCCCCAGCACTGTCAGACTGTGGAACAAGGCCACACAGAAGAAATAGTTAGCCAACATTCAGTAAAAACATTTAGACAGTACCTTCTCTTCATGTTAGCATAGTACAAATAATATATTCCTTAACTTATAGGTCCACCAATGTACAACTACCTGGTAAACTATGCAAATGTGACATATTCTAACCAATAAAGAGCCGAACCAGTGTTACACCCGCAGACAGATCAACAACACTCTAGCCACATTTATATGTGGCTACCTCAGAGTTCTGGGCTGAAATAAAAGAGGAAGTCAAATGGGTCTTTGGAGGCAGATGAACACGACTGTGACAGAATGGTCCTTGTTGACCGAGGCTCTATGAAAAGAAAACGCTAGATTAGAAAGTTAGAAAATTCCCCTCTTATGATAAAGCTATGTTGTTTTTAACAATTGCATAAAAATGACCTTTTAGGATCTTGCCACAAGTAAATTGCCATTTCATAGAAAATTCTGAACTTTTAAACATCAAAAAGTATTCTTCTTTCAATACTTTGTCACAGAAAGTCACACACTCTGATAATGAATACATCAATTACAGGGAACCGATAAGGCTGGACTTTGGGGGAGGACAAAAGAAAGGCTGGGGCACATATAATACATGTCAAATTACTCTGTACTAATCAGGGGCACCTAATAAATGTCAAATTACTCTGTAGCTTGATGAATGCAATACATTAGGTCTACTGCCTCCTGTTTTTCTGCACCAAAGTACATTTTGAGCTAATTTGAAAATCCACTGAACCAAAGTTTCAACAGTGTGCAGTCAGCCATGCGATATAATTACTTCTCACATTCTTTATTTCTCAGGGACTAGTCATACTTCCTGTATTAAAGTGGTGATTCATTAAAGTATTGCCCGTGGACTTACTGACAACATGGCAGACTGATACCAATCACTACTGTTGCACAATGACATGGAATTCTGTAAATGCAAAAAATGCGGTCATGCAAGGCATGCTAGTTTCATGCTGATGTCATGCGTGGGTCAATCAATGCAACATGCGTCGCCCACGATGCAATAATCATCTGGTTTAGTTTGCTGTGTTAAACTGTTGTGGACTTTGTAATGTGACATGCCGGAAAGAGCGAAGATATTACGTAATGTGTCATATCATAGCATAACCAATACGGCTACTTGGACTTGGACTTGGTGCAGGGACTTGAATTTGGTGTAGATCATTTGCAGAAATACGCGGAATATCAAATAGAATAAGTATTACTATTGCATATATATTATACACAAACGTATTGTAGACATATATTAGGAAACAGGTTTTGTTAATTATTAGTCAGAGACAGAGGGAGTATTTTAGAGTAAGTTAGTTTCGGATTCTGTCAGGGAATTCAGCGAGCGTTAATAGGGGTGTTTACAATTCGAAAATTGAGATAACAGTGAATAGTCAGTAACATTGAATATTGGTTAGAATACGTATTAGTATTATACATATATTGTTCACCAACTTCTTGTAGACATATATTAAGAAACCGTTGTTGTTAATGTCACGGCTGCATATAGTGACGCCATCTGGCGACTACAGATACACCTTAGTCGGTTACCCTAGTCTATAGGAGTACCTCGGGCTCTGGGGTACGGAGACGCAGACCATGTATTGAGTTATTGAATACACCTCATGAATATCAATCCCAATAATACCGTGTTGTAATGCTAATGATAAGTACATACCACAAGTACTATTACATGGTGGCAGCGGCGTACGAACTACACGCCACACGTCAAGTTTGAGTCACAGACAGGTTGAAAATCGTAAGTTGACGGCAACGCCAGCCGACCTGTACTGTATTGTCGCCCATACGAATTGACACTGAAAATTACAGATCTGTCAGGCATCGATCCGCCTAGAATGGACTGGTCATCGGCCGATCTGCCGAGTACGTTCCGTACGTTCAGACAGTACTGCGAACTGATATTCAAGGGGCCGCTAAGTGCCAAAACCGAGGAAGAGCACGTCACATACGTCCTGCTCTGGATAGGGCAGGACGGCCTAAGCATATACAACACATGGGAAATGACGACAGCCGAACGAAAGCTCCTCGCCCCATTGTGGGACCGGTTCGATAAGCAAGTGGAGCCAAAAAGCAACTTCAGGCTGAATCGGTTCCACTTACAAAAGTTCCGGCAAACGTCAAGCGAGTCCGCAGACGATTATATGATCAGGTGCCGGCTCCAAGCCAAGAAATGTAAATTCCGAGACTCGTGTGAAGTCGGCGAAAGACTGCTGGAACAATTGATCGTGGGAGTCCGGCACAAAAAAGTGCAAGAACAGCTGCTAGCCAAACCTGATTCCTACACACTGGACGCAGCTATGGATCTAGCGAGGACCCACGAAGCGATGATCTCCGACATCGAGCAGTTGCACAATGACAAACTGACCGTCGATTATGTATCCCGCCAAAACAACGACAGGCGGTCGACACATCCGTGCGCTTATTGTGGTGGGAGCCATCCACCTAAGCCCAAGAACCGTTGTCCCGCATATGGGTCACAGTGTGACGCGTGTGGGAAGCCCAACCACTGGAAGCAGGTCTGCAGAGCCACAGGTCAGCAGGAACCTGCCCGCTTTCGCCGCAGCAGCAGACCGCGCTTGCTACAGCAGAGGCCACGGTCGCAGTCACGGCATCGTGGACCGACTGCAGAGCGACGACCCACATATCGTCAACGCCTGAGTATCACCCTGGCAGACAAGCCTAACGTGCCTGCTACATTGAAGGTCAAGGTCGACACCGGCGCACAGGGGAATATTCTGCCGCTGCGCATTTTTCGCTGTATGTGCCCAGCGAAACTGGACTCGGAGGGGTTCCCTATTCCGGGTAGTCTGTTGCCCAGCGAAGTCCAGCTGACAGCCTACAACGGCACGAGCATACGGCAGTATGGCAAGATGACGGTGCCATGCAGCTACAACAGTGAGCGCATTGACACCGAGTTCTACGTGTCGGACTCGGCGGGACCGGCAATTCTGGGGCTGCCGTCATGCCGACGGCTCCACCTCATAGAGATGAACTGTGAGATCAAGAGTGTGCCGAACAAACGCGTAGACTCGACAAGTGATCTGGTCGCCGCCTACCCGGATCGATTCGAGGGAATCGGCAATTTCAGCGGCGAATTCCACATCACTGTGGACAACTCGGTGACGCCAGTCATTCACGCCCCTCGACGCTGTTCAATCCATCTGAAGGACGAGGTCAAAGACAAACTCGACAACATGGAACGGCTCGGTGTCATCTCCAAGGTGACCGAACCGACTGATTGGGTTTCAAGCCTGGTCTACAGCCGTAAATCCAACAACAAACTGAGGATATGTCTTGATCCAAAAGATTTGAACACTGCCATTAAGCGCACGCATTATAAGACTCCAACACTTGACGAGCTGACACACAAGCTCGCTGGAGCAACTGTCTTCTCCAAACTCGACGCGCGACACGGGTACTGGAGTGTGTCCTTGGACGAACCATCCAGCTTCCTGACGACATTCAACAGTCCGTTTGGTCGCTACAGGTTCCAACGTCTACCATTTGGTTTGAACCTGAGCCAAGACGTGTTCCAAGAGCGAATGGACCACATTCTGGAGAACTGTGGAGGCACAATCGGGATAGCGGATGACGTCGCAGTATTCGGCAAGAACGAGGCCGACCACGATGCGAACCTGCACAACTTAATGAAGACAGCGCGTCAGCATGGCCTAGTCTTCAATGCCGACAAATGCCACATCAAGCAGCCAAGAATGCAGTTCTTCGGGCTTATCTTCGACACTGATGGAGTGCACCCCGACCCAGGGAAGATCACGGCCATCAAGCAACTACAGGCGCCACAAGACGCCACTCAACTCAAGGAGTTCCTGGGCATCGCAACTTACATGTCTCCCTTCACGCCAAATCTCTCACAGCACACCGCCATACTCAGAGACCTGCTGAAGAAGGACAGTGAGTTTGTGTGGACACCAGCGCACGAGAGCGCATTCCAGCGAACCAAAGACGCAATATGCAGAGAAGCTACGTTGAGCTACTTCGACCCGGCAGTCGAGACGGTCGTGCAAGTCGACGCGTCGAGCCGCGGTCTGGGCGCCGTCCTACTGCAGAAGAACAAGCCTATCGCCTTCGCATCGAAGTCACTCAGTGACTGTGAACGACGATACGTAAACATCGAGCGCGAGATGCTCGCAGTCGTCTTTGGATGTGAGCGCTTTCACACGTTCGTATACGGCAAGCGATTTACTGTAGAGTCCGATCACAAGCCTCTGGAGATGATCCACATGAAGAATCTGGCAGCCGCCCCCCAACGTCTACAGCGGATGCTCCTACGCATTCAACCGTACGACATCGTCATCAAATACCGACCTGGTAAAGACGTCGCGGTCGCTGACCTACTCTCACGACAGCCGAGCAGCAACAAGTATAGTCTCAAGTTTGACATGCAGATCAACCACGTGCAGTTCTCCCCACACCGGCTGCAGCAGCTGCGAGACGAGACAGACAACGACGACGAGATGCTCTCTCTGAAGTCCATCATCATGAGTGGCTGGCCAGAGACAAGGCGACAACTCGCTACTCAGCTCCGCCCCTACTGGCCATTCCGCGATGAGCTGACGGTCGACGATGGCATCATCATGAAGAGCGACCGCATCGTTATCCCACTCAGAGCCCGATCAGAGATCCTCGCGAAACTCCACCTGGCGCACCAGGGAGTGGAGAAAACTCGCCTGCGTGTCAGGTCATGTGTATACTGGATAAACTTCAACTGTGACATCGAGAATATGATCCAGCGATGCGACATCTGCCAACGCGAGTTGTGCGCACAGCCTTCGGAGCCGCTGATGCAGCACGAAGTGCCATCACGGCCGTGGCAGGTCGTTGGCACCGACTTGTTTTCGATTGGCCGAAATAATTACCTCATCATCGGTGATTATTACTGAAAGTTCCCTTTCGTCGAACTCATCGAGGGACGAGCGACGAGTGACATGATCGTCAAGTTGACAAAGCGTATCTTCAGCGAGCAAGGTGTCCCTGACAGAGTTGTCAGCGACAACGGAGGTCACTTCGACAGTCAGGCGTATAAACTCTTCGCTAAGGCTTGGGGATTTGAACACGTCACCTCCAGCCCGCACTATCCGAGATCAAATGGATTCGTGGAGCGGCAGATACAGACGATAAAGCGCACACTGAAGAAGGCAGCATCGGCCCGAGTCGACACGGACATGGCCATGCTGATTCTGCGGTCGACACCGATCGATCACCATCTCCCTTCACCAGCCGAGATGCTGAACGCGCGAAAGATGAGGGCCAACCTGCCGGTGAAAATCCTGAACGCCCACCCGGAGAAGGGCGCGATATCCGAACGCCTGTTCGAGCGACAGCGTCAACAAAAAGTGTATCACGACCAGGAAGCGATCGCGCAACTCACCCCGCTGGTCCGTGGACAACCCGTTCGCATCCAGCACCACGTCACAGGGAAGTAGAACCCGGCAACCATCGAGACCGTGCGTCCGGAACCAAGGTCGTATGACGTCCGCACAGCAAGTGGTGGAGTTCTCCGCCGCAATCGTGTGCAGATCCGCAGGTCACACGAGACCCGACCTATTGACGCCGACCCCGTGTCACACCCTGACGACATGCCTAGCACGGCCGCCGCTGAGCCAGTGGAGCGTCCCGACGAGGCACACGACTCCGGCAAGCGAGTCCGCTTCAGCACTCCTGAAGCAGGCTACCAGACCCGCTCTGGACGGCTCAGCAAGCCTCCAGCCAAGTTCAATTTGTAACTCTATCTTGATCTTGTCCGTTGATAGTATGTTACGGTTGCAAGGCTGCTTATATAACTATGTTAGTGTAGTAAGCCACACTTAGTTGTTCTTGTTCTGATGTTCTTGTTTTATAAGAAGAGGGATGTCACGGCTGCATATAGTGACGCCATCTGGCGACTACAGATACACCTTAGTCGGTTACCCTAGTCTATAGGAGTACCTCGGGCTATGGGGTACGGAGACGCAGACCATGTATTGAGTTATTGAAATACACCTCATGAATATCAATCCCAATAATACCGTGTTGTAATGCTAATGATAAGTACATACCACAAGTACTATTTCAGTTAACAGAGGTAGTATTTTTTTTCCCGGATTCAAACTCAACGAGTGATAAAAGGGAGTTTGTTTACAGGTCATTCAACCCGTGCATCGAGCTATCGTTTACATTGGCTAATATATATATATATATATAAGATAAAGTGATTTATTTACTTAAATTACACACATAAGGTAATATCTGACATAGTGGTAGTCAACGTTTTCGGTAAAAAGGAATTAACAGCAGGATTTTAGCGTAAATTAGTACACACTGACTTCGTTGTTTTGATACACAGTGTTCTCCGTATTCGCTAGGTGGCAGGATTTTTAGCCTAAAGTGTTCTTTTGATCACAAAAACAGCCTTATTCAAGGCTAACGTAGCAAACTAATTAAAACTAAATTGTATGATGGCGCCGTGCAAAAGGCAGTTAAAGGCAACAAGGCACTTAATTTGTGGCAGTTGCAGTAACTGGGTGGATTTCGTCAAGTCTGGGTGCGAGAAGTCCTGGGCTGAGGTCCAGGCAGATAGTTTGTTTTGAGTGTAGGGGATGCGCAAGGATGAAGGAAGTAGAGGTGGAGTTGGAAGAGCTGAGGCTGCTCGTTGTGGCAATGGTGGGAAGGGAACAGGGGAGTTGTGCCAGTAGTTCCGGTGGGGGAACTGTAGACGATAAAGTGGGGAAAGACACGAGAGATGCTAGGGAGAGCTCACCTCAGCCTGGGAGGAAGCTGAGAGGAGGGAAGGTGACAGGTCATAGGGAGACAGGACGTAAGGAGACGGGAAGGAAAGGAACGGGAGGGAAGACAACCAGAGTGAAGGAGAGGGGACTAGGGGAGACAGGAGGGAAGGAGAAGGGAGTGGGGGAGACGGGAGGGAAGACAACCGGAGTGAAGGAGAGGGGAGTAGCGGAGACAGGAGGAAAGGAGAAGGGAGTGTGGGGAGACGGGAGGGAAAACAACTGGAGTGAAGGAGAGGGGAGTAGGGGAGACAGGAGGGAAGGAGAAGGGAGTGGGGGAGACGGAAGGGAAAACAACCGGAGTGCAGGAGAGGGGAGTGGGAGAGACAAGAGCAAAGGAGTGGGAAGTGGGGGAGACAGGAGGGAAGGGGTCAGGACAGAATGTGATGGAGGGGATCGAAAGGAAGAGTTATTCTGCAGCAGTGATAGAGGGGGTGAGGAAGAGAGCGAGGGTGTTTGTGGGGGATTCGATAGTTAGGAAGACCGACAGAGTCTTAAACAAGGGAGATGATGTGGTCGTCTGCTTGCCTGGAGCCAAAATAGAGGCGATAACTGAGAGGGTAAAAAACATTGTAGGCTCGGGTAAGGGTGGATCTGTTTTAGTACACGTAGGGACAAATAACGTACAGGGAAGGTACAACTGCCATAGTTAGGAAATATAGGCAGTTGGTCAGAACACTAAAACAGACGCGGGTTGAGCAGGTAATACTGTCAGGGATTTTACCTGTAATGGGCAGGAGGGGTCACAAATATCGAAATTGTCGGGGGATGGCAATTAACATGTTAGTCCAGAGGCTGTGTAGGGAAGAGGAAGTTGGATTTGTGGATTTATGGGGAAGTTTTGTTGGGAGGGCAGATATGTACATGAAGGATGGGCTTCATTTAAGTGGAAAGGGGGCGGCAGTATTCGCGGACAAACTTTCAGCAGCAGTAGATAGCGACTTGGGTACAATGACAAATATTTTTGTAAACATTCTTTAAACTAGAAGTGCAGGGGGGTTACCTAGAGGTGTCTCAAGCAGAACAAGAGGCCACTAGCACAGATAAATCAATATAAAATCATCCGAAAAACATCTCTGAAAAAGGTTATAGATGCATATGTTTAAATGCAAGGAGCATAGTAAATAAGAAAAACGAATTAAACATTATGGTAGAAGATATTGACCCTCACATAATTGGTATAACTGAATCATGGGCCAACATAGATATAACAGATGCTGAATTAGGACTGACAGGATACGTAATGTTTAGGAAAGATCGAATAGGAAGAAGGGGCGGGGGAGTTATTTTATATGTTAAAGAATCTATTCAGGCTTATGAAATAAAACTAGAAAGGGAAGCAGATTGCGATGAAGCTGTTTGGTGCAAAATTGTTTCAGGAAATTCAAAATTAACTATTGGATTAGTTTACCGAAGTCCAAACATAAACGAAGAGGACAACACAAAAATAAGAACCAACCAGGGGAGAAAATGTATTAGATATAGTTTTGTCATCACAAAATGAATTAGTGGACAATGTAAAAATATTTGAACCATTGGGTAATAGTGACCATAATCAAATACATTTTGACATCAATGTAAAATTAGAAAGTAAAAATAAGAAAACGTACAAGAGAAACTTCCACAAAGGTAACTACAAAGATATGAGAAAATACTTAGCACAGCTAGATTGGAATAACATGCTGATGAATAAGACTGCAATTGAATGTTGGAATATTCTAAAATATGAAATTGAGAGTATCATTGATAAATTTGTTCCCTTCCGAAAACAAGGAAAACGGTGTAGAAAGAAACACGTGTCAAAAGAGGCAATTAGAAAAATAATGCTAAAACAAACTATGTGGAGGGTTTATAGGCGTACCAGAAAGGAAGAAGACTATGCAAAATACAAAGAGGCACTTAATGCAGCTACAACTGAAATCAGACAATCTAAAAGAAGCTATGAGCAAAAACTGGCATGTAACATAAAAAATGACAGCAAGAGTTTTTATGCATATGTCAGGAGTAAACAAAACGTACAAGACAAGGTTGGACCTCTAGAAGACAGTGCTGGAAATATAATATCACAGGGGTTTTTAATGGCGGAAGACCTAAATGGTTACTTCAGTTCAGTGTTTACCAAAGAAGATATTAGTTCATTACCAGTTGCTGATGCTAAATTTCAGGGGGCTAAATCTGAATATTTAGGACCGTTAGTTGTAACTCCAGAACTGGTAGCTAAGAAAATAAAGGCAATGAAGGATAACAAATCACCGGGAGTGGATGGGATTCCTCCAAAATTACTAATGGAAACAGTAGATCAAATCAGTATACCACTTGCAAGAGTATTCAACTTGTCATTAAAAGAGGGAGTTGTTCCGTTTGAATGGAAAGAAGCAAACATCATACCATTATTTAAAAAGGGTTTGAGAAATAAGTCAGAGAATTACAGACCAGTGAGTTTAACGTCAGTGATTTGTAAATTATTAGAAAGGTTAATTAAAGACCATATGGTGGACTTCCTCGTTAAGCATAAATTATTAAATTCATCTCAACATGGATTCCTTAAAGCGAGGTCATGCTTAACAAATATGTTATGTTTTTTGGAAGAAATCACTAAGTGGATAGACGTGGGATCGCCAGTAGATATTATCTACTTAGATTTTCAAAAAGCTTTTGACAAAGTGCCACATCAAAGATTGCTACTTAAATTAAAAGCCCATGGTATCGGGGATAGCATAACTGACTGGATAGAACAATGGCTGACTGACAGAAGACAACGAGTTGTAGTAGATGGAGAAGTTTCAAATTGGAAATCGGTTTTGAGTGGGGTACCTCAAGGATCAGTATTAGGACCTATATTATTCTTAATTTATATCAATGACTTGGACGACAGTATAACAAGTAACGTACTGAAATTTGCGGATGACACAAAACTGTTTAGAAAGGTTAATACTGATGGTGATAAACAACATTTACAAAACGATCTAGACAGATTAGTGAAATGGTCTGAGAAATGGCAGATGCTGTTCAATTTTGGGAAACGTAAATGCCTACATACAGGACATGGGAACTTGAATGTAAACTATAAAATGGGAGATACTGTTCTGGGTACTACTGTAAAAAAAAGGACTTAGGAGTTACAATAAGCGCTGATATGAAAGTTTCAGAGCAGTGTGGTATTGCAGCTTCAAAGGGTAATCAAATTCTTGGATTGATTAGAAGAAACATAACATACAAGGGAAAAAAGTTAATTGTACCTGTTTATAAAGCAATAGTTAGACCTCATTTAGAATACTGTATACAAGCATGGAGACCATATCGTAAGAAGGATATAGATACGCTTGAACGCATACAAAGGAGAGCAACTAAAATGATTCCAGAACTTAGAGACCTTAGTTATGAAGAACGCCTGAAAGAATGTGGTTTAACAACTCTAGAGACAAGGAGGTTAAGAGGAGATCAGATTGAAGTTTTTAAGATATTGAATGGGTATGAAAATATTGATAGAAATATGTTTTTCTCACTCAAGAAGGATAGCAGAACTAGAGGACATGAGGTAAAATTAGTAAAGGATCAATGTAGATTGGACATCAGGAAGCACTCGTTCTCACAGAGGACAATAAATGAATGGAACAAATTGTCTACAGATTGTGTAACTGCTAGCAGCGTGAATATGTTTAAAAACAAGGTTGACACATATCTCAGGAGGGCAGGTTATAAGTAGGTGAACATTGTTGGACTCTTGATAAGCCAATGGCTTCCTTGTCCACTTGCCATCTGGGCCTTTGGCTTGGATGGCAAATCTTGTTAAATCTTGTTAAATCTAGTGTAAATTACATTTTGGTGGCACACAAATGACACAAGTGATGTCTGTAGCACCTAGGTTGAAGAAAATGTCATTATTTGCATGGATGAATTCTAGCACTTATCTTTCCAATCTTCATTCTGATTCATCTTAGTTCTCTAAATACACCTTATGGCTATTAAAATGGTACACGTCTACTCACCACCCACCCACCCACCCACCCACCCACCCATGCAGCAGTAGTAAAGCCCACCTACCTTGGCTCCACATGTCATCTCTTACTGTGACCCTGTCAGTGACGGCATCTTCCCCGTTGGACATGTCCGTGGAAGAGAGGGACTTATCCCCTACCCACATCATGCCATAATCGGCCAGGAACATCTTCAAACAATGCAACAAGGCAAGCTTCATAAGTTGTAGTCCAATTTTAAAACTACAAAGTATGATCATTTTATTATACATATACATATATGTTATATGTATACGTCATGTCATACAAAATAAACTATATCTATTCTAACATCTTGATTGCACAAATGTGTTTTAATGAACAACAATTTTTAATATAATTTGACTGACATATGTTTATGAAAATCAACGTTGCAGTTCAACATGTATCTGGTAAAGATGGTATCTTCAGAGAACTTCGGAAACATGGAGGCCGATAAATTCAGGCATCACTGTACAACTTGACAGAGTCAGCTGCCTCCAACAAGAATGGAAAGATGCTAAATTGATTACCCAGTTTAAGAAAGTGGACTGTAGGCAATGCTGATGAAATATGGCTGCCCTGAAAGATTTGTAAGATAGTAGGCGAAGGCAGTGTTAGTTGAGCCACTGGGTTAGTTGAGCCACCCATGTTTCCCAGGAAATTATAGCAGCGACAGTTACATGGTACCACCCAGTGATTGAACATGTTAGTAGAACATGACTGACGTATAATAGGTAACGTTTGTCATAATGGTTTGAACATGTGAGTTAAAAGTATGTTTTTTGATGTTTTTCGAAACTTTTAGGAATTGTGATTAATGTCTGCTGGTGTGTAAACTATTAATACACATGACAAGACTTTGTTGTTTGTGCACTTACAAATGGTTTAACTATGCGCAGAGAAGAAGATTATTTACATCACTTCATGCATTATTGAGAAGTTAATTAAATAAGCTTAATTGTTGAAATGAGGCTAGTTGAGTCACCCAAGACCCAAGGAAGGTTTAGTTGAGCCACCCAAGACCCAAGGAAGGTTTAGTTGAGCCACCCAAGACCCAATGAAGGTTTAGTTGAGCCACCCAAGACACAAGGAAGGTTTAGTTGAGCCACCCAAGACCCAAGGAAGGTTTAGTTGAGCCACCCAAGACCCAAGGAAGGTTTAGTTGAGCCACCCAAGACCCAAGGAAGGTTTAGTTGAGCCACCCAAGACCCAAGGAAGGTTTAGTTGAGCCACCCAAGACCCAAGGAAGGTTTAGTTGAGCCACCCAAGACCCAAGGAAGGTTTAGTTGAGCCACCCAAGACCCAAGGAAGGTTTAGTTGAGCCACCCAAGACCCAAGGAAGGTTTAGTTGAGCCATCCAAGACCCAAGGAAGGTTTAGTTGAGCCACCCAAGACCCAAGGAAGGTTTAGTTGAGCCATCCAAGACCCAAGGAAGGTTTAGTTGAGCCACCCAAGACCCAAGGAAGGTTTAGTTGAGCCACCCAAGACCCAAGGAAGGTTTAGTTGAGCCACCCAAGACCCAAGGAAGGTTTAGTTGAGCCATCCAAGACCCAAGGAAGGTTTAGTTGAGCCACCCAAGACCCAAGGAAGGTTTAGTTGAGCCACCCAAGACCCAAGGAAGGTTTAGTTGAGCCATCCAAGACCCAAGGAAGGTTTAGTTGAGCCACCCAAGACCCAAGGAAGGTTTAGTTGAGCCACCCAAGACCCAAGGAAGGTTTAGTTGAGCCACCCAAGACCCAAGGAAGGTTTAGTTGAGCCACCCAAGACCCAAGGAAGGTTTAGTTGAGCCACCCAAGACCCAAGGAAGGTTTAGTTGAGCCACCCAAGACCAAGGAAGGTTTAGTTGAGCCACCCAAGACCCAAGGAAGGTTTAGTTGAGCCACCCAAGACCCAAGGAAGGTTTAGTTGAGCCACCCAAGACCCAAGGAAGGTTTAGTTGAGCCACCCAAGACCCAAGGAAGGTTCAGTTGAGCCACCCAAGACCCAAGGAAGGTTTAGTTGAGCCACCCAAGACCCAAGGAAGGTTTAGTTGAGCTGCAGTTAAAGAATGAAGACAAGTATTCTTTACCCCAAAATACATAAAAGAATTAATTTTTTCGAGCAAATTGGGACATCGGATAGCAACAATACAACATAATAGCAGTTAATTACACTGGTTGTGATTTACCTATAGGTCCATATTAATTAAGTATTTTAACTTATTAGTTAAGCATGTAGACTAGTCAGAGATGTGTTGTCCCCATTGGGTAGATGTGGTGGCTGAGTTGTTATGAATTTTTTGTACAAGGCCTATGTAAATTATACAAATAAAGCATTTATGCTGTACTGTGGCTGAACTTAAACCACACCAAGTGTTAGTTGAGCCAGCTTACTAACCTTATTTGAATCAGCTAGATATAATTATCTATGCATGCTAGATATATTATCTTTATGTAAAATGATATATTAATAATCATAGTTAATGTGAATAAAAATTAAAAAGTTCAATACAAAAAGCTGATTTTTGCACCACAGATCTCAGAAAGGGTCTAGAGTAACATACTAAAAAATCCCCATGAATCCACCTTGAGCTAAACGCAGAATCCAAGAAGGCATCCAAGATGGCGGCAACTCTTTGATTAACTATGTAGCTTCAGAACCACTTATGCTAGAGGGCAAATATTAATGTCTAAGGTAGGGTTTTCCACCATGCTCTATCCAACTAACACCACTAAAACATTATACAGTCATCAGAACATGCATTTATTTAATTCTTTACTCTAATCAGGGCAAATAGTAAGGGAAAAAGCGAATAAAATTTTAATTCCCTTCATCTTATTATCTATGACAGTGAGTAGCATACCATTCAATTCAGTGTTACGTACTAATACAGACAATCTGACTGCATGAGATGATATCAAAACATTCACCCTACTGCATACTCGATACCAGTTGCTTAAAGCTTCACCATCAACCCCACCGTGTCTAGGCTTCACCATCAACCCCACTGAGTCTAGGCTTCACCATCAACCCCACTGAGTCTAGGCTTCACCATCAACCCCACTGAGTCTAGGCTTCACCATCAACCCCACTGAGTCTAGGCTTCACCATCAACCCCACTGAGTCTAGGCTTCAGCAGATTCATCCTGTGTGCATGTGTTGGAACACAAGTGTCCACTGCAGGATGAGCAGACGACAGTGCAGTACAGCCCCGTCTTTATACATACACAGGCCTTCCCACAATGGCCCTTACAACCACAGGCCTTCCACAATGGCCCTTACAACCACAGGCCTTCCACAATGGCCCTTACAACCACAGGCCTTCCCGCAGTGGCCCTTACTGTGGTGCGCACGTGTGAATGGTGAGCAACTTCATAACAATTATTATCTAGTTATCCCATTTAGGTATTATGTAGTTAGATATATGCTACTAAGCAACCTAAATGTGTCACCAAACTCCTAACAAAACACCTAACCACAGCAACCCACAGGATAACTTTTCTATGGGGTTACTTTTCTATAACCAGACCAGCACCAAGAGGAAAATTCCATTACTCATAGAGTGAGCAGGTGTAATGAGGTCAGCAACGAGGGAGTACCTGGATTCAAGTCAGTGCTTGCTAACCCGTCTTACTGCATTGAAGTTGTCTAAATGCACACTTGCCAATCAGCAAGCACAATGGGAAGGCGGGATGGATTGTGTGGTTGTGGTCACAGTAACAAATATGTTGGCTGGAATGGAATCATTCCATATTCCATTGTATTAAAATGCACCGCTTAAGTGAATCAGCCTCTTAATGGAATCAAACTGCTCTGGTTCAAAGTGATTGCATTAAGTGGAGTCTACTGTAGGCTTATAGCATGATACATATGATACATATGATACATATGGCATCTCTGTATTTGTTTGTTCATGCATTGTATTCAATATTCATACAATATATTTATATTATTAAATAGTAGCAAATTAAAAAATTTGCTTCTTAGAAGCATGTGATAGCAAAAGAGATGAATTATCATGGGATGTCAAAGGTGGAAGTTCATGGGTCACGTTCTTACCTCCATGTCCAGGATCTGTTCCTGCAACTGAAGACATTTCTGCTCCAACTGTCGGACTTGACTTGGGCTGTCAGGTTCTACCAGAATATTCAAACATAAACTTATGCAACTCATCATAAAGTACCTATGACATGGTTTTTGTTATTTTTGCTCATACTCCAATTTATTTAGCTAATTCGTGTGCTCTTTTTGGCAAATTAGTTACGTAAATAGTTATATTTTAGAATTTTTTTTAATTACCGCTAGGAAACTAGAGATTTCTGGTGAGAAAGAGCGAAATTGGAAATGATTTCAACGGGGTCAAAGTAAATGACAATCGGTATACCAATTAAATATTGTGTGAACTGCACATTTGTTAATGGCAGTTCATTGTCCATTGCAGTCAACAGGCATGGCAGGAATATACCAGGAATCAAAGGGGCATGGAATAAATGGTATTAAAAACAGGGTTATTCTGACAATAAACTACACTCGTGTGAGCTGAGTCATGCTATTTTTAGTAATGCGGTTTCTGAGTCATGTTGTTTCTCACTAATGCTTGTGAGTCATGGTGGTTCACATTAGTTCAGATACAAA
This sequence comes from Lamellibrachia satsuma, assembly GCA_033239005.1. Taxonomy (NCBI): domain Eukaryota; kingdom Metazoa; phylum Annelida; class Polychaeta; order Sabellida; family Siboglinidae; genus Lamellibrachia; species Lamellibrachia satsuma. The sequence goes on from BSQZ01000002.1 coordinate 17,316,681, forward strand.
TCTAAACCAATTACAATTCAGATCAAACAAACAGTTCAGACTAGTTCATTCACTCTATAGAGAACAGTAAATGTGATTAATATCTAGGTCAACGTGATCCACAGCTGAAGGGACGCTTGTACACTGTCACCAGTGTGAATGTCATCCTTTGTGAAAATTGAAAAACACAACACCATGGTAGTTAGTCCGCCTGGTATGAACACTAGTCATCGAATGACAGTCTATATATATGCGCTGAAAGATGAAGTCAAGAAAAAACAAAAGGAAATGAAACTAATAAAATGTATTAAGAGTAAAGTAATATACTGTTTTATACAAATAATGTAGTGTTCCGTAACGTACTGTTCCATTGACTTGTGAGGTTATACTCCAAACAGCTCTGCCTAGGGCTAATATATAAGAGTGGTTTATTTTCAGAGTTTTCATTCTCTATAGAGTTAGTGAGCCCACTGCAGGTTACACAGTTAGCGAAGATAAGCCAGGTAAAAAGGTGTATTACTGCAGCATGGCCGAACGCTTCACAAAGAAGTTGAACAAGTCTGGCAGGATACTGTGTCCCCCTCTCTCTCTCTCTCTCTCTTATATATATATATATATATATATATATATATATATATATATATATATATATATTATATATATATATATATATATATATATATATATATATATATATATATATATACATATATTAATTTATATATATATATATATATATATATATATATATATATATATATATACATATATTATTTATATATATATATATATATATATATATATATATATATATATTAATTTATATTATATATATATATATACACACACATATATTAATTTATATATATATATATATATATATATATTAATTTAATTGCACACACACACATATATATATATATACATATATTAATTTATATATATATATATATTAATTTATATATATATATACACACACATATATTAATTTATATATATATATATATATACACACATATATTAATTTATATATATATATATATATATACACACATATATTAATTTTTATATATATATATATATATATATATATTAATTTAATTGCACACACACATATATATATATATATATATATATATATATATATATATATATATAGCGCAGTATCCAGTCCATAGGACCACTCAAACCTGGTACACTTAACACCCTGGCAGACCTGTTCAACTTTACTTCTTTGTGAAGCATTCAGCCATGCTGTAATCAGTGCACAAAGATTTCATTCACACACCACCACTATCGAAGTGGTAGAAGGTAGAAGGATCCAACAGTTCTAGTGTCTCTTCCAAAAGACACAGACAAACTGGGGTGAACATAATTGCCCATGGTTCGAAACGGCGGAGATGCACTCAAACCTTGGTCCTTTTGGTTGACTCTGGAGTTCAAACAAACAAAGCGACTGCACCCAAGAAAATTCCCCAGTTACGTGCGTTAGTCCAGTTTTTTTAAAAGTGGTAATATTTTACACCTTTGTGACAACAGTAAACATATAAATCACACTGGTTGCATTGTGGATGTGGTGTATGGCAGGCGTATGGCAGGTGTTTCAAGCTATCAGACTAGTAAAAAAGGAATTGTTTTTGTTAGCCTGGGAGTTTACCAGGTATGCAAGAATGCATGCCGAATAGAAAATCATTGAGGGAGATAAGCACTTTGAAGTACCACTGAAAGAGGCACGGGTCATTCAGGTCAGTTGGCATGGGTTGACTCAAATTTATCTCATCAATCCAAATACCTGTTTGACTAGCTATACTCTTTTCAGCATCCACTGGTCATGCACCGGTTGTTCTTACAAACAGCTAAAGTCTTTTTTGAAATCTACATTTCCAGCACCTCCTCAGAATCTGACACTGGTGTTGTGATAATGTGTAGTGAATTAAAACAATTATTTACTGAGATATTACTAAATTACCAAGTGAGTTGCTCGGGTTATTTGAACCCAAACCTACAGTCAAATGGGATGGTGTTCTTTCAGTCATTTAATAAAACCTTGTATTAAGTCACTGGATGGAAATTTTAAAACTCTTCTGATGTTGTGGTAGGTAATGTTGTGGTAAGTAATGCTAATGCAATGGTGTTGCTGATAAAGCTATGTTACAAATTTTTTTATTATTGACTAAATTATATTTTTTATGTTTTGACGTCATACTTTATAGGTTTTTTAATAAACTGTGACAAGGGTGCTAGAAAGGCAGCTATGGAAAGTAAAAAAAACACTTTTTAATGTGCATTACTGTTGTTGACCCCTAATAACCCCTCATTCAAAATAAAAGTATCAACTCGCCAAAATTAACTGCAGATCAGTAAGAGTTGGCAGCTGTAATATGCTATATAATGAGCTGAGAATAACAATGCTTGTGGGCTTTGTGAAAGGCAGACCCGGAAGTTAGTGCCAGTGCCAACTAGCACTGATGTTGCTGATAAAACTAACCAAGACGCCAACAAAGCTATAAGTAACACCAGGTAAAATACAGTAGTGTTGCACAGAGAGAACCTTCCATACCGCAGTGAGAGCCAACATCAACCACATCATTCAGACAATGTAGTCTTTATATATATATATATATATATATATATATATATATATATATATATATATAACTTTGCTTGGACAGATATTTGTAATTAGAGCCAGCAATCATCACAATCAACAAACACAAAACCAATGACCACAAAGAGTAGATTTGGAGCAAGAAGCAGTAACTGTTTGTTACAAACAAAGGGAACTCTCCACCAAGATCAGCTTTATTTATATCATCGCCTAGGTGCACAATGAGGCCGGGTAGTTGTCATGCAAATGTGCACTGGTATGACGCATGCTGCATGCACTGGGTGTGTTCATGCAGTGGTGCTTCAGTCGTAATCTTGTTCTGCCCTGTTTAACTTGTTCAGTTATTGACATGCACCTTCAGGTCACTTGTGTTTCTTTGAAGTGTTTTACTATCTGTGTTTACAGACATGATTTATGGTTTGTTGAGATTCTAATTCTGTCTGATCTGCTGAGAGGTTGGGTTGGGAGGGAGAGGTTATGCTTGGAGAGAGTGGGACGTGAGAGAAGGGGGAAGAGGAAGAGATAGGGAGAGGGAGAGAGCAGTGGGACAGGAGAAGGGTGACATAACTGAATCCCTATTTCCCTTTGCAAAGTGATATGTTAGTGCTATTGTTGAGAGATAAATTTGGGTTCAGTGAGCCCCTTAGGCTTAATGAAATAACTCCCTCACCAAAAGTGTGGATGACCATGGTAATACATATCAGATTACTAATGAGAATAATGTAAAATGTAACTCTATATGATGGCCAGTGGCAATAGTGATCAGTTTCTTTCATTTATCCTGCTACGGTCTGTCGTTCTGAACACATTGCAAAAATGTCTCCTTAGACTCCAAAAATCTCCTGACATACAGCATGAAATGCATGCCTGCTGATCTCATTCTTTGCACGACAAATGATGGCATTCGTGCACAGACTGAAAATGTAGTAGATTCACTTGATCACAGTGTTACAATCAGCTGGCTTTAACATGTGTTAGGTGATACATTTTAAGCCAAGCCCCTTGAACTCCCACATCAGTTGTTATGTGATACATGTGAATGCACATAGCAGGTATACTCTTGACTCCATACTATCAGCATGAGACCATTCATCAGGTAACAACGTCACACCTTTCAATATAAGGGGATGATGGTGCAATAAGCAAGGTGTATAAAGCTGATGTGTCAATATCCAATTGGACTAATTGCAGAAATGTTTGTGAAGACAAAAACACTCTACATCCTTTATATTTGAATATAGCTGACTTTCAAAACCAGACATATCCACTTTCGCAAGTTTTTGAGTAAACCCCTTTAACTAACATACTATACATGTCTTGCCATGAGTAAACTTTTGTAAGTAAACCCAACTGTAATATCACACTAACAACACAGCAGACATGTACTTGTCATTAAGAAAAAGTCAAATTCATCGGAGTTTTTCATTCAAAACCAGACATTTCCACAATTAGCCAATGTGGACATAGGCTTGTATCATGTGACTGTGTGCTGTTTAAGATGGCATCTTCCATGATTTATACATGCATTTCATTAAAAACCAACCAAGTAAAAATTAAACGTAATTAGATTTTCTTTGTTTATGGAAGAAAGTGTCTTCCGAGTGTTGTAGTTTACTGTTATATTCATGTTCATCTCATAAAACTCCAGACATTTTCCCTTAATTACATCATTTGCATAAAATGGATTTCTGGGCGGGGGTTTGTCACAGTAGATTTTGGGTGACCTAGTGGCAGAGAGATTCCCACAGATGCAGTGTGAATGGTAAAATAGTGATATAGTTAGTACTTGTATCGTTATTAATGTCTGCTAGTCTGGCACAATACATCTGTGAATTGTAGATATTACGCATACACACAATTTGGGGGCAGGCGTGCTTGTTGTGATGATGTATGTCATTTTGGTGGTGAAATCTTGCATAATTGTTGTCACCTGAATACTGAATTAAATGTCATTTATTTGACCTACTTCACTCTACACTGGACTTGCATTGTTATTCTGCATAATTGAATACATATGATTTTGAAAGTCAGTTCTTCGTTGTTTCTGGCTCTATTCAAATTAAATTGATGAAATGAAAAGTTGGCTGTGACTACATTAATCGAGAACATCACTTCGCACTTTCTTGAGGTTAAGAGAGAATATTACTTTACTCGGCATATCTCAAGTTTCAAGTAGTTATACTCCAAACAGCCCAATCTTGAGCTAACGCAGGAGTTTGGACCAACGGATTTTAGTGTCTCTTCTGAAAGACACGGGCAAAGTGGGGTGAACGAAATTGCCCAAGCTTTGAAATGGCGGAGGTGGAATCGAACCACCGTCCACTCGATTGACAGACGGGTGCTAACCATTAGACCACTGCTCCCCACTGTATATATATATATATATATATATATATATATATATATATATATATATATATATATATATATATATATATATATATATGTATGTATATACATATTATAACAAGGCTATTAGGTAAATAAAACATGAAGACTAGGGTAAATAATAGATGATGAATTGTGAAAGCTCGTTTCATAACCAAGTGATTTAAAAGATCACACACAGGGGGTAAACGTGTTTCTTGTTATGGACTCACAGACTGGTGGTGTCAATCAGCTTGACAATACTTATTATATATAGTTATAATATATACATGCCTAATACATGAGGTAAGGTGTGAGTTGTTATGGAAAAAGAAGCTATAACCAACAGGTTGTGAAACAGTAGCAGCCACATTGGCGACAGTCATAGTCTGATAGTCTACATGACAACAAAGCAGCCACATTGGCGACAGTCTTAGTCTGATAGTCTACATGACAACAAAGCAGCCACATTGGCGACAGTCTTAGTCTGATAATCTACGTGACAACAAAGCAGCCACATTGGCGACAGTCTTAGTCTGATAGTCTACATGACAACAAAGCAGCCACATTGGCGACAGTCTTAGTCTGATAATCTACATGACAACAAAGCAGCCACATTGGCGACAGTCTTAGTCTGATAGTCTACATGACAACAAAGCAGCCACATTGGCGACAGTCTTAGTCTGATAGTCTACGTGACAACAAAGCAGCCACATTGGCGACAGTCTTAGTCTGATAGTCTACATGACAACAAAGCAGCCACATTGGCGACAGTCTTAGTCTGATAGTCTATGTGACAACAAAGCAGCCACATTGGCGACAGTCTTAGTCTGATAGTCTACATGACAACAAAGCAGCCACATTGGCGACAGTCTTAGTCTGATAGTCTACATGACAACAAAGCAGCCACATTGGCGACAGTCTTAGTCTGATAGTCTATGTGACAACAAAGCAGCCACATTGGCGACAGTCTTAGTCTGATAGTCTACATGACAACAAAGCAGCCACATTGGCGACAGTCTTAGTCTGATAGTCTACGTGACAACAAAGCAAGGCACAAAAAACAAGATCTATATATTTTGACTGTGTATAAGTGCATTCACAGTGGCAGATGCTGTAGAAATGGTCATCCATTAGGAATAGACAGGTAACAGGCAAGTTGATCGATGAAAACAGTAACATGTGTGCTAGAGTACTCACCCTTAGCGCTGCGTAGTATTGACAGTTTCCTTTCTAGAGTCTCGATTTTCTTATCCTGAAATTATGTTAACAATTAAATTGGTTAAAGGAATTGAATCATAGCATAGAATGAGATAAATATGTAAACTGCTTAGTTTCTTTCAAAAGATGTTTCTGAAATAAAACATTGACACATATCATCAATATATCAATGCCCTTTCAACATTAAAGGTTTATGTTACGCATGCCATAGCAAAAATAAAATGTCTGCTGCAAATGTTTTGTCTGTCCTTTCATAGTAACAATGTTGACAATTATATTGCATTTATGTGACTGCTTTCTGTCAAAAGGGGCACTGTACATAGCATCACAAGATTGACCAATGAAAGGTAGCCTGCTTAGCTAACCAGTCTGTTTCTATTATGAATCACTGCCCAGTAACCCAATACTTTGCCAACAAATATATGCTGCATATGTATAACACGTGTTTGACCACCATGATAGTTAATTAACAGACCACAATGCTTGTTGAAAGTAGAACAATTACAAAATGGTGGTTGCACCATCAAAAGCATCAAATAGTCATGATCGAAGTTGACCTTAGAGTAATTTGAAGCAGTGACCTTGTCAATGATCTGTCTGGTCTGCAGATGGACCTGTTTCTCCAGCTGTGTCAAACGTGACATCATAACGCCCATCAAGTCATGGTCACTGGGGGCTGGGATGGACAGAAGGAAACAGTGAGAGAGGATGAATGCACAGCCATGCATATGAGCCACGCACATATGAAATGTAGTATATTCCAAGTAAAATCTAATCCATATGCTAATTTTTTGGCAAATTAGATACATGTGTATGTAAATAGTTATATTTTCGAAAAGTTTGCAGTTACCAACAGGAAACAAGGTTTCTTTTGAGTGGGAGAAACCAGAAATGATGTCAGTGGGGGTCAGGAATTAGCTATGAACAATTATTCACAATGCCATACATGTTTTCTTACATTGTTCCAAGTAACATAATCTTCGTCAAACATTTGCATCATAAGTTCCTTCATACGGTAGAAATGCTTTGTGAAACTGTGCCTCCTGCATGTCACAGAATGGTACATACCAGATTAGAAGAACCTGCTGTGAGATCACTGCGAGTCATCACATTTAGTGACGAATGTATCATAGATCTGATTGTATAAAGTTGTGGATTGTATTACTGTGAAGGTGTCTTATTTGGCTAAAAATAGCATTTTCAGTCATAGGCACCTTCAGTCAATACACCATGTTCACCATGATAGTGCAGCACTTTCAGTCAATACACCATGTTCACTATGCTAGTGCTGCACCTTCAGTCAATACACCATGTTCACCATGCTAGTTCTGTACTTTCAGTCAATACACCATGTTCACCATGCTAGTGCTGCACTTTCAGTCAATACACCATGTTCACCATGCTAGTGCTGCACCTTCAGTCAATACACCATATTCACCATGCTAGTTCTGTACTTTCAGTCAATACACCATGTTCACCATGCTAGTGCTGCACCTTCAGTCAATACACCATGTTCACCATGCTAGTGTTGCACCTTCAGTCAATACACCATGTTCACCATGATAGTGCTGCATCTTCAGTCAATACACCAAATTCACTATACTAGTGCTGCACCTTCAGTTAATACACCATGTTCACCATGCTAATTCTGTACTTTCAGTCAATACACCATGTTCACCATGCTAGTTCTGTACTTTCAGTCAATACACCATGTTCACCATGCTAGTGCTGCACTTTCAGTCAATACACCATGTTCACCATGCTAGTGCTGCACCTTCAGTCAATACACCATGTTCACCATGCTAGTGCTGCACTTTCAGTCAATACACCATGTTCACCATGCTAGTGCTGCACCTTCAGTCAATACACCATGTTCACCATGCTAGTTCTGTACTTTCAGTCAATACACCATGTTCACCATGCTAGTGCTGCACCTTCAGTCAATATACCATGTTCACCATGCTAGTACTGCACCTTCAGTCAATACACCATGTTCACCATGCTAGTGCTGCACCTTCAGTCAATACACCATGTTCACCATGCTAGTGTTGCAGCTATTTACATGCAATTTGTATGCTCTATTTCAACCTATTCCCTTAGACTTGTTGTCGTTTTTGACCGATGAATTGAAGTATGCATAAAACATTTCTGTTATACATCAAACAAGTGTAATGAATGCTAATTTAAGTCAGTTTGGTCAGCTACATCTGCCCAATCGTTCCCCTCTACTGAACTACACTAGGACGCCATTAAAGATGCATGCCACATGAGATTCTACCAGGATTTGGCATACATAATTATGAATTTTATCAGTACACTGCCATGACAGTTGTGTTTTACACTTTGGGGCTGCTTATGCAACTTCAACTTAAGGTGCGCCTGTCCGATATTTTATAGTGCTTGCAAGTTTCATGGACACTTTGTGCGTGGACACTTTGTATGTGGACACTTTGTATGTGGACACTTTGTATGTGGATACTTTGTATGTGGACACTTTGTATGTGAACACTTTGTACATGGATACTTTGTATGTGGACACTTTGTATGTGGACACTTTGTACATGGACACTTTGTATGTGGACACTTTATACATGGAATGTTTGTACATGGACACTTTGAACATGGCCACTTTGTACAAGGACCCTTGGACGTGTACACTTTGTATATGGCCACTTTGTACTATACATGGACACTGGTGTATGGACATTTGATAGAACACTCCTCTGACCTGGTGTTGGAGCAGTGCTGGGACCGGGCGGCTGTTTCCCAGCATCCCTTGAGGTCCGTGGTGTCTTGCCTTCATCATCCTTTAATGATGACATGACATCTTTCCTGATGATGGCTTCAAGCAGTTTGTTTTCATCTGCTGGTAACATATGAAATCAGTTAGTAAATCACACGCAAATGTTTTTCAATTCTGTTCTCTCTGTAAACATATTTCACAGATTCAATTGCAGGCATTGTGACTACATCTTATGCTGCAGTGTTTAAACATCCTGTGTGTGCATGTCGACGTCAATGTAAGCAGTATGTTGCTTTTCTATTGGACAATGTACAGTAACTTACAAGCAAACATTTGTAACCACCATCTAATATACTTATTATTTGTGTACAAAGGCCATATACTGCTATTAACAAAACATGTATCATCAGAAAGCAGATAAATCTCATTAATCATGCTGGATTTACCAGGGATGCCACTGCACCGATAGACGATTAACATTGATCAGCAACAGATTAGGACAACTTGTCACTTGTATTAGTAATCATGTGGAGGTAGATATTTCACACAATGGCTTGGACGTGGCAATATTAATCTGGGCTGTCATCACTCAGGCTGCATGACATGACAACTGCACATCTTGTTGCATTTACAAAATAAATGTTTCCATATGCCCACATCAGTGTAGTGATTGCCCCTTGGGAGATAAGGACCAGTGGTTGCCCCCTGGGGACACAAGGACCAATTGTTAGCCCTGGGGAGATAAGGACCAGTGGTTAGCCCTGGGGAGATAAGGACCAGTGGTTAGCCCTGGGGAGACAGAAACCAGTGGTTGCCCCCTGGGGACACAAGGACCAATTGTTAGCCCTGGGGAGATAAGGACCAGTGGTAAGCCCTGGGGAGACAGGGACCAGTGGTTGAACCTGAGGACACATGGACCAGTGGTTACCCATGGGGAGGCAGAGACCAGTGGTTGCCAGTGGGAAGGCAGGGAGCAATGGTTATCCGTCGAGAGGCAGGGACCAGTGGTTGACCCTGGGGAGGTAGGGACCAGTGGACCAGGGACCATTAGGCATATATACATACCATTGAAATGAAGTGTGAACATGAATTGTGTATAGGGATGTTATGAAACTGCAAGGCTCGTGTACTGCATGCATGTGAAAATCATAAGAAATATTTTTTTGTTACTTTAGAAATATAATCACACTTCACCTGTGTGAACAAGTTGAAAATCTGATCGTCTATTCTGATGAGTAAGATTTGTTAGCAGAGAAATTAAAAGTTGGTTTAAGCATTTCTGTAAATTGTGGACCATGTAAACAGAAATACACTGGTAGCTAACTACTAGCCACATCAAAGATTGTTACTTAAACAAAAGCCCATGGTATAGGTAATGATGTAATCAACTAGATAGAAAAGTGGCTTACACACAAAAAACAGAGAGTATTAGTAGATGGTGAGATTTCAAACTGGAAATCTGTTTTGAGTGGGGTACCACAGGGATCAGTATTAGGCCCTATACTGTTTTTAATATACATATACGAAAGTCGCTTATTACAATGTGGTTTGACAACACTAGAGACCAGGAGACTAAGAGGAGACCAAATAGAAGTGTTTAAAATCGTGAATGGTTATGAGGATGTTGATAGGAATATGTTCTGCAAACTTAAAGAAGGCAGTAGAACCAGAGGACACAAGGCAGCATTCGTTAAGGAGCAGTGTAGGTTGGACACAAGAAAGTACTCTTTCTCACAGAGGGTGATAAATGAATGGAACAAACTGCCTAATGATTGTGTTAATGCTAGTAGTGTGAATATGTTTATAAATAGAATTGACAGATATCTTATAAGGGCGGGCTACACATAGATGAGAAAATTGTCCACTTGCCATCTGGAACTTGTCGTTTGGGATGGCAATCTTGTTAAATCTACTTTAAAATTTTGAACTATTTATGTGGGCATGCTAAATGCTGTGAAATGTCACCAGGTTTAAAAAAAAAATACAAAACTGTCAGGACCAGTGGACCAGGGACCATTAGGCATATATACATACCATTGAAATGAAGTGTGAACATGAATTGTGTATAAGGATGTTATGAAACTGCAAGGCTCGTGTACTGCATGCATGTGAAAATCATAAGAAATATTTTTTTGTTACTTTAGAAATATAATCACACTTCACCTGTGTGAACAAGTTGAAAATCTGATCGTCTATTCTGATGAGTAAGATTTGTTAGCAGAGAAATTAAAAGTTGGTTTAAGCATTTCTGTAAATTGTGGACCATGTAAACAGAAATACACTGGTAGCTAACTACTAGCCACATCAAAGATTGTTACTTAAACTAAAAGCCCATGGTATAGGTAATGATGTAATCAACTAGATAGAAAAGTGGCTTACACACAAAAAACAGAGAGTAATAGTAGATGGTGAGATTTCAAACTGGAAATCTGTTTTGAGTGGGGTACCACAGGGATCAGTATTAGGCCCTATACTGTTTTTAATATACATATACGAAAGTCGCTTATTACAATGTGGTTTGACAACACTAGAGACCAGGAGACTAAGAGGAGACCAAATAGAAATGTTTAAAATCGTGAATGGTTATGAGGATGTTGATAGGAATATGTTCTGCAAACTTAAAGAAGGCAGTAGAACCAGAGGACACAAGGCAGCATTCGTTAAGGAGCAGTGTAGGTTGGACACAAGAAAGTACTCTTTCTCACAGAGGGTGATAAATGAATGGAACAAACTGCCTAATGATTGTGTTAATGCTAGTAGTGTGAATATGTTTATAAATAGAATTGACAGATATCTTATAAGGGCGGGCTACACATAGATGAGAAAATTGTCCACTTGCCATCTGGAACTTGTCGTTTGGGATGGCAATCTTGTTAAATCTACTTTAAAATTTAGAACTATTTATGTGGGCATGCTAAATGCTGTGAAATGTCACCAGGTTTTAAAAAAAAATACAAAACTGTCAGGCAACAAAGAACTGAATTAAACAAAAACTACTGAAGTCTGGTAACAAATAAGAAGCAGTGAACAACAACATATTATTTGTAGTCCCTCTTACCTGTATAACCAGCTGCATTTCTGTAAGGAACTCCAGTCTGCCTGAAAGTAGAAGGCACCCCTGAAACTAGCGACTTTTGTTATAGAGATTCATTTAAAACAACATTGTTATTACATTTTACTTGCAACAGTTAAATTTATTCCAACAATAAGTAATGTGGTGTCCTCTATGTTATAAAAACGTAACAGCTGAATTAAATTATGGAACAAATAAATTATAAGTTATTACTATATTAGTGAAATACTCTTGAGTCTCTATACTGATCAGCTACTCACATAATCATACATTTGTGAGAGCCTGCATAAACATTTTAGTGTTAGTAATATCAGTTGCCTTTTATTTGTTTTATTCAGTTGTGTAGTTATGAATCACATGTAGATGTAGTGTAGCCATGGGGTATTTATAATGGGGACACCAATGTAGTCATGGTGTATTTATAATGGGGACAGAAATGTAGCCATGGTGTATTTATAATGGGGATATCAATGTAGCCATGGTGTATTTATAATGGGAACACCAATGTAGCCATGGTGTATTTATAATGGGGACATCAATGTGTGTGTGTGTGTGCTTGTGTGTGTGTATATATGTTTAATAGTGATTTACACTTACGTTGCTGGTAAGGGCGTCTTTCTTGATTTTTTAAGATTCGACAGCGGATTACTCATGACTGTCGAATGCTACAAACGCGATACAGCGGTTACGTCTGATTCCGAAACACTATCACTGCCACTGGGCGATGATAGAGAGTCGCACTGTTTAAATCGCCTTACGCGTTAATACATTAACTTTCCATCACTAATGATCGGTGTGTGTTGCTTCGTGCAAGTATATTTGTTGAGTGTATTCGATGATTGTATCTTTACGAAATGATATTGAAATAATAGCCAGAAAATGTTACGACGACACGGATGTTTTCATGATCTTGGACGCCATGTTGGAATTCTGCGCGTTGTCGGAAGTGGCAACCGTTGATAAGAAATAAAACGCTCCACGTCCAATCACATTGCATTGCGTAGTTTCGCGGGAACGTAAATCAACCTGTACGTCTCTATTTTCATCATCCTTCGGCCTTCTTGTTCCACGCAGCTCCTTAAGACCATAGCATGGACGTGTTGGTACGAATTTAATGCCTTTGTGCATTAACTATGTAAATAAATAAACGCATGTCAAAACTACGGCATGGTTTATTCAGAACATGTTCAAAACAATGTGCGCGAGGTTAATAAAAAATAGAATGGGCTCACATACTGGCTTACTGCTAAACTGCCCAAGCCAATGTCCCCAAAAGTATACAATTGGTCGAAATCATGTCTTATCTATCAGAATGTTGCTGTCTTATTAATGGTTAACACAAACCAAAAATAGCAAATAGCATATCCAATTTAAGTTTTATTTTTTTTTCTAAGTTTTAGTTTTTATTTCTGAACAAACAGTACCATTGTACACATCGGGGGTAAACAGTATAAAAATCTTGTATAACAAGTTTTTAAAAAGTTTGACAGTGTTGTTTCTGACCACTTTTTGCGTGTCCATCGTCTCCGGTTTGTATAAATATGGATTATGTGGATCGATCCACCATATTCGTTAATTATTGTCATTAATGGGTATTTAGACGCCTAATCTCTTCATACTGAGTTAAGGGATGAATTCTAGGAAATAAATGATGGGCAGAGGCGTAGCTAGGTATAAGTTCACGTGGAAGCACAACTCTAAGTGGGGGTATGGGGGTCCATGTTTTAAACGAAACTATGATCATTTGTAATCTGGTGCAGTTTGAAGTCAAAATAAAACTTTAAATAAAATGCCCCTCCGACCGTAGACAAAAACATGCTCGGCTCCCATTCCTGGTAGAAGGTGGATGTGAATTGTCAGTATATCATCTATGTATAACAAAGACTAATTTTTATTTTGCAGTTTATAAAGATTGTTTACATGCTTCAATAACTCGTTTACTGTAATGGCACAAACAATTATAACAGCTGGTGAAGCATTATCGCAATACATGACAACATGTGCTACAATATCTTTCAAATCGTTTTACGAAAACAGCACACGTATGGAGAGGAGTTATGCCAAGTAGAAGTTAAACTGAAAAAACCACGCCTGGGAAATTCACATATTTACCTAACTACAATATGGAATATCACTGGTATGGTACAGTTTAATAACACGAATTATAAACTTAATGTATAGATTGGCAGAAATAACGCACCTACCATAATTTTCACAAAAAGTGACTTTAACTGAAAATTGAAACAACTAGCCCCGGTCTACCCTACTAAGAATAAATCCTAATAATTATGTTAATAGACAAAAGCAAACCCTTTACAATAACAACAACCATTTAATCAAAAGCCAAGAAGACATATGCAGGCAATGATAATGCTTCGGTAACAAGTTTTTACGAATGTATTATATCTACAGAAATGGTTCAGTTACTACCCTCTCCTTCATTTGGGCGGAACGTTAGCACGTGGCTGTGGCAGTCGAGATATACATTACCAGCAGTACAGTATCACGACTGTTGAATACTTGCTAGGGTACAGGACATGATTGATTTTTACTGTGTTGTGTCATCGAGTGTGTTGGGTCTCTCAGCGACATTCATCATCTGCCATCGTGCCTTCCAGCGACCCACTTCATTTCGTAGCTGACGTAGATCACCTGGCATGTCGTCCTGGAACACCTCGTACAGCTGGACAATCTAGTCTCAGATTCACCCGTTGTCGTGGTGTGAGGTACTTGGCCACGTAGTGTCCATTTACTGCAGTATATGATTTACAAACGGCAGATACTGACCCCATCCAATATTGGCTGGTGATGTCAGTTATATCAGCTGGCACGTTCTCGCGGACAGTGCCTCTGTCTACCACCATTGCGCGGCTCACTCGCCTCAGTCTCAAATCTCCCCTAGCTCTACCGTACTTTTAAATAATGCTTCTGGGTCGGCCCTCTCCTGCTGCAACTGGCCCACTGTAGTGGTTGTATCTTTGGCAGAGGTTACACTGTTTGGACTATATTATGGTAAATGATCAGTAGTATGATGATGATTTTTGAAGGACAACAAATAGCGTCTGGCTTTGCCGTCTCATTTTCTTCCAAATATTCAAAGGCAGTGACTACAGCAGTGAGTGCAGACTTGAATGCATACAGAGCGTTCGCACGACTGGGCCATCTTATCTCACAGAGCGATTGCAAATTGGTTCTGTTGTTCATACCAGCTTGTGCATCATCGTCTACGACGAGCTCAACTTCAAAGACACGCCACCCTAGAGTGAATAGGTTAAGGAGAAGGCGATCTGCTGGACTGTGTCCACCATATTTCTGACTAGTGGCTCTTTGGCATGCACAAAAGTAAAGTTACCACTGTGTCCTTTGCAGTGATTATAGAATGCGTTGGTAGGCCCTATCAGTTGTCTGGTTCGTGCTTGCATTCCACGATGGATGCCAGCCAGATTAGGGATGGGCCTTTCAATTTATGGGGCGGGTTGCATTATAAAAATATTTGTTTTCCATAGTGGCGTAGAAGCACAGCTATCCTTGTGTCTGGGGCTAAACCAAGTATAAGGCAAATATGGTACGTTAATTCAAACGTATGGAATGGCGTTTTAAGTGAGTGTCTATCGTCACCGACAGAAAGGCCTACGTCCAAAAACATAGGAAAGGTAGGCGAAGGTTTGCAATAATGAGACACTGTTTTAAACTCTCAATAAATGTAAAGCATACGTTTAATTTACGCATACATTGTGTAATTATGGTCGATGAACATAAAAAACACACCCGTTATCCCATCTTATACGGATCCGTGATCTAAGTTGGGACAGTAGACGTAGGAGTAACG
>BSQZ01000002.1:17337500-17435000 GCA_033239005.1 Lamellibrachia satsuma
TCCCGATGACCACCCATGTTGACCACTAGGGTGGTTAACTACGTTGGCATGTTTGACTTATAGCATGTTATAACTAACGCCTTCACCGAGTGCCACATCATCAATGGCCTGCTGGTTACTAGAGGTGGGCCACTACCTGTTGATAACATGGGATGGGCGACTACCTGTTGGTTACAAGGGACGGGCGACTACCTGCTGATTACTAAAGGCGGGTCACTACCTGTTGGTTACATGGGACGGTCCATTAAATGTTGGTTACAAGGGACTGGCCACTACCGACTGATTAGTTGGGACGGGCCACTACCGACTGATTAGTTGGGACGGGCCACTACCGACTGATTAGTTGGGACTGGCCACTACCGACTGATTAGATGGGACGGGCCCCTACCTGTAGGCTACTTGGAACGGGCCATTGCCTGCTGATAACTTTGGATGGGCCACTACCTATTGGCTACTTGGGATCGGCTACATTTTGTACGGGAGCCACAGACGTCGCAGCAGTCAATGCGACTGTGCTGTGACATTTAATAGGAACTAACGTGTATGTGTGACAGGTGCTGAAGGATCCTCCTGAAATAATGACACGAAATTATTCCATAGCGACATGGTTATAATGTTGTAATTGTTTTACTTTCAGCAGCGAATCACGAGCATGAACGTCGACCGGTCAAAGAACAGAATACTACAATTATTACTATACACTCTTTGGACAAACGCCAATGAACGGCGACTTCGCGAGTGGGCTGGGCGACCACTGCCACATTAGCATAATTTATTCACTCGGCATGCCAGTATAAACCGAGCCGGGCGCTTCTCTTATCACCATACGCGCGCGTAGTCGGACAGTTGGGTATTACTTGCGTGTATAACAGTCTAGCGGCTTCAATTTTAATATGGCGCAATTCCGTTACGTTCTTCTGTTCGTGTGTGTCTTTGTGTGCGTTCTGTCGGTTCTCGGCGATGAAATGTCGTCTACAGCAGAAATGTCAACAACAACAGAGGAACCAGAAGGCAGTACGACAAAGGTACGCGTCTGGTCTGCTTACCTGAGTTACAATTTAGCTTAAGGAATTTAACTAACCATAGCCAATACAAATGATGTGTGTGAGACGTGGCGTGGAAGTAAAATGTGTAGGATATATATATATATATATATATATATATATATATATATATATATATATATATATATATATATATATATATATATATATATATAATAGATTTGGTAGTTTTGTTTGAGTTGAGCTGTAGTGCTAACGTTCGCCGTGCTTTAAAAGAACACTACGTAGCTCAGTTAAAGGGGTCGTTTAAGCATGACATATACGTTCCCATGGCCATGCATGCGTTGGGCCTGGACTGGTCGCGTCACGCGTCGCTGCTTGGCTGCTCAGCGATTGGTTTGACACCGTGTGCATCCTTCCGTGTCGGCATTTCCATATATGGTAATGTAGCAACTAGTGAGTGTGCGATGAGACATGAAGCCGACTGTACACAAGGAAGTTCAGATTTTACTCGTTATAATTATGTCCTACAATACGACTCGTACGCACCTGATGCCTGTGACGCACAATGGTTTATTGATGTGTACATTTTTTTATCCAACGGGTGAGGTGGGGTCATGGGCGGGTCCTGCTGGGGTGTCCATCAGGTGCCAGGCACTCCCTTTATTACAGCCGGATTTTTCCAAGAAGTAAGAATTTGTAAGCACCGCGAGGTGGCGCCTTCTTGCACTTGTTCCATCAGATGAGGACATTTCTAACTTAGACATTAAGGTGATTGCCACCCGTATTGCCGCTTGTCCCCCAGTCGTTCTCATTTGTCCCCCAGTCGTTCTCATTTGTCCCCCAGTCGTTCTCATATGTCCCACAGTCGTTCTCATTTGCTCCCCGTCCTGCCTTACCCACCTATTGTACCGCAAACATATGCCTATATATATATATATATATATATATATATATATATTACAGACCGAAAGTATTGCTATCATCGGGAAGCAGATCATGAAGGTCCGAAATTCCTAAGGTGCTTTTTACTCCATAAGCGCTGACGAGGCGTGTGACATTTCAAACAAGGAACAGTTAAGCTTTGTCCTGAAAGAAGAACGAACGATGGAATATTCGTGGCGATTATTCTTGGAGTTTCCCTTGTGGTACCCGTAGGTAGATGCGCAGTCATCTCTGATCAGGTCTAGCAGTTAGTGTATTACTCCCAGTGTGACAAGAGAAGCTCGACATCGTGATTAAAGTGTGTGTCTGAGGCTAGTTGCACCAAGTTTATGGATCTTTGAAGGACGCGTTGAGTTAATCACAACGTTACTCTACTCTGGCGATATGGATGTGTTCAACACGATCACACAAGTTCAATACACTGCATGGGTGGTGGTGTGAATTTGCAAAAACGTGAATTTGTGAAATATTTTACATATTTAAACATGCATTCATGGTATTTAGTTTAAGACAACATAATTCCCCTTCACGGGAGGCCACACCTTGTATAAGTTCATAGCGTGGGTGGCATTGTAAGAGAGGGAGTAGTGCGTGCGTGCGTGCGTGCGTGCGTGCGTGCGTGCGTGCGTGCGTGCGTGCGTGCGTGCGTTTTTGGGGGGTAACTGGCCACACCCCGCTTTTTCAGGGTCTGGATCCGGATGTGGGGTGGACGACTAAAGTAGGCGTATTTTCTAACCCACGGGCATAGCGTTCAATCTGGCATTTCACCAGGCAATTGAACAAACTTAATACGCAATGTTCACGTATTTCGGAGAATTTCCTGTGTCGCTGCGCTGACGTAAGTGCCAACACTGTGAACAGCGTCACTATTATGTAGACCCGAGTGTGAGATGATCGGCCAACCGAGAGAACTTGCGTACACGCCAGAATGAACTGGGGGTGTCTTTCCAATCATACGAACGCAAACATTTCAATGGTTTTCATGCCAAGTTACAATTGGTTAACATTTCTCACGAATTTGTAAAACGCCCACGGGACATGCTGTATATTGTCTAAAATAGCAAGCCCGGGTCACAAGGTGCATTAACAGTATATTTTTCTAATAAATGTTTCACCCGACTTTTCCTGCCGGAACAAACATTGTCAATATAAAAAGACGCACACTTGACTTGTAAACAGTGTTACTTTTATAACATGATGTGTACGTAAAGAAAACAATTGAATATGGTTGTATTTTTACACAGGGTTCGGATCCAGCCGGTGGTGCAACCAGTGTAGTCTACAGTCTGTGTCTCCTGGCGGGCAGCGCTCTCTACTCCATCGTCGCATAAGGTATGTAAGCACTTACCAAACATAGACAATTCGTAGTCACGTGACAACGGTAATGCAGCACTTACACTTCGTTGGTATGTAGATTTTCATGTACCGTTCACACATATATTTAGTGTACAATGTGTAGTCATTTGTTTTCACCGAGGCAAATCCAGTAATATAAGCATGCTATTCTGTAGACTTATCACTATAATCATATTATATATTACTTAACATTCACCGCAGTGGGTGAGGATCTTTTTGTTTTGGAGTTTTAATAACCGCTTTGTTTTGTAGATGTTAATAACATGACACGTCTAGTTGGCAAATGACACCTTTAAATGCACTGTTTCAGTTTCCACCATTGCTGCGGGAGTGCCAGGCCAGCGACGTTTGTTGACGTCATGTCGGTCTCGGCGATAATACCTGCAGCGTCCGCTTGCTGTCAACAGTTTATCACCGGACAGACTTGATCACGTGGACCACAACCATTACGGCGACATGTCACTGGCGGACCCATGCACAGTTCCGTGCGAACAGTCGATACCAAAGTGAAATGTTTCAAGCAAGTCTCAAGTCTGCCTTTGACACACTTGGTAGTGGCGACGTCTATGTGTGCAATGTGACTGTCTCCGATTTGTTTCGCTTTCTGTTCACTCTCCAGCGATGTCATCGTCACTACGCATATTCCGTCTTCAACCGCCCGTAGGGACACCAATAACATGTCTGGATGCCTTCAGAATATCGTTCGTGTCTTTATTGTGCCACCACAACTTAACACATACCATAAAGACCCCCACGACGCATGAATAACGTAAAGTTAGGATCTACGTGGGGGCGATTTGGTCCATAGCGCATACATGTCATCGGCTTATGTCTATCGTAATAAAATAGTATTGCTTGTGAATAGTTGACGTCATTATTTTTGTATCATTGACAGTTAATGCACAGCTGAGGACAAATGTAAATCTCCAGCATATTTGTGAATCGGTATGTCCAACATTGCTCTCCTAATGTATGTATAATAGATTACATGTACGTGTGGCGATTTCCTATAACGTGTTTACTGTATTCGGTGAAACAATAAAGTGCATTACTATTTTAAATTCAACTGGTTTCTTACAACATGAACTGTCAACGTCACGCAGCCCGCGGGCCGGGCGTGGCCGGGCCTCTACATATTTCGCGGGCTGGGCTGGGCCGGGCCGGGCCTGGGCCTACATACTGCAGGCCCGGGCCGGGCCTGGGCTGAAAACAATTTAAACACATCGGGCTTGGGCCGGGCTTGGTGTGAGCGGGCCTGGGCCTAGTGTGAGCAGGCCGGGCCGGGCCTGGACATAATAAAAAATATTCATACAAAACACCGAATATTACTTTATTTTTTAATAAAAACTGATTATAAATTGTAATTCCAATTAATGCTTAAAATTATTTCTTTAGTATTATATAGTTGCAAATTGAGACCTTGCATGGAATCTAATGGCCCCAGAAGTTCACTTGGCTGGAAGTAGCCAGCCCCAAATGTTACTTTAGAAATATTTGCAGAGGCAATCAAGCCATGATTAACCATCAACTTATCACCCTTTGACCCTGCCAGTGGACATTCTATTGTCTAGGTCTTCCCTCCAAACATTGCCCACCTGAATGACCTGCCCACTGCCAAGTGCCCACTAGGCCACTAGCCTACTACCCAGTACCCAACCCAGTTGGTAATTGGTATTTCTCCCCAGTCCTAATTTATTCTCACTTGTACTAATTCACACATGTCTGAACCTGTCTGTCTCAGGCTAGTGACTGCAGGCCTGCTGGAAATGCCACTGGGTGTCAGTGCCAGTGGGTGACATTTAATTGAAATATCATATTAAATTATGTTAAATTAGTTGAGCTAATTCAATTAACAATATGAATTGGAATTATGGCTTGCATATGGGTTAAGTCAGGGTAAGATAAACAAATCTCCTACGCTAACCATAAGCCAATACATTAAAGCCAAATATAAATTTTTTTATCATATTTAATAGTAATGACATTAAGAAGTTTTTCTTTATTTTTCTTCAGGATATTCGTAAATTTGAAGAAGTTGGTGGTGCTGGATTTTTAGAACTCATCCAGCACACTATGGACCTTCAGCATAAGAGTAGTACTCCACTAAGAGCTAAGGATATTATGCCCTATCCCATATATATATATATATATATATATATATATATATATATATATATATATATATATATATATATATATATATATATATATAATATATATATATATATATATATATATATATATATATATATATATATATATATATATATATATATATATATATATATATATATATATATATATATATATATATATATATATATATATATATATATATATATATATATATATATATAAATCCCACCTCCCACCTATTTAGGTCAACCTCCCACCATTTTGTAGGACCGACCTCCCGCCTCCTGCCTCAATACATTTCCAGTAGACCATCCTTGAGACAAATTCCACGTTTTTTTGTATAACGCACACATCGCATTTAGAGAACCAAATCACATTTAAAGGTATGCATTTTGACATCTCAAAAACGTGTCCGGAAAACATTTCTGAAGCTGGTTATAGATGCGTGTGTTTAAATGCAAGGAGCTTAGTAATTAAGAAAAACGAATTAAACATTATGGTAGACGACATTAACCCTCACATAATTGGTATAACCGAGTCATGGGCCAACACAGACATATCAGATGCTGAATTAGGACTGACAGGATACGTATAATGTTTAGAAGAAGGGGTGATGAAGTCATTTTATATATTAAAGAATCTATTCAGGCTTACGAAGTAAAATTAAAAAGGGAAGCAGATTGCGATGAAGCTGTTTGGTGCAATATAGTTACAGGAAATTCAACATTAACCTTTGGATTAGTTTACCGGAGTCCAAACATAAACGAAGAAGATTACACAAAAATACAAAACGCTATAAAAGGAAGTGAGTAAAGGGGAATGCATCATAATGGGAGATTTCAACCACGTACACATACAATGGAAATCTCTAGAGAGTACAGGGGGTGAGGACCAACAGTTTCTATTATTAATTCAGGATAGCTTCCTTACTCAACAATAAATCACCTGGAGTGGATGGAATTCACATCAAGACTACTACTGGAAACAGTAGAACAAATTGGCATACCAATTGCAAGAGTATCCAACTTGTCATTAAAAGAAGGAGTGGCTCCATCTAAATAGAAAGACGCAAACATCATACACTCCTGTACCATTATTTAAAAAGGGTTCGAGAAATAAGTCAGAGAATTACAGACCAGTGAGGTTAACGTCGGTGACTTGTAAATTATTAAAAAGGTTAATTAAAGACCATATGGTGGACTTCCTTGTTAAGCGTAAATGATTAAATTCATCTCAACATGGATTCCTAGAAGCGATGTCATGCTTAACAAATAAGTTATGTTTTTTGAAAGAAATCACCAAGTGGATAGACGAGGGTTCGCCAGTAGATATTATCTACTTAGATTTTCAGAAAGCTTTTGACAAAGTGCCACATCTAAGATTACTACTTAAATTAAAAGCCCTTGGTATCAGGGATGGCATAATTGACTGGACAGAACAATGGCTGACTGACAGAAGACAACGTGTTGTAGTAGATGGAGAAGTTTCAAACTAGAAATCAATTTTGAGTGGGGTACCACAATGATCAGTATTAGGACCTTTATTATTCTTAATATATATAAATGACTTGGATGACAATATAACAAGTAACGTACTGAAATGTGCGGATGACACAAACGTGTTTAGAAAGGTTAATACTGATGATGATAAACAACATTTACAAAACGATCCAGACAGATTAGTGAAATGGTCTAAGAAATGGCAGATGTTGTTAAATTTTGGGAAATGTAAATGCCCACATACAGGACACGGGAGCTTAGATGTAAACTATAAAATGGGAGATACTGTTTTATGTACTAGTGTAAAAGAAAAGGACTTAGGAGTTACAATAAATGCTGATATGAAAGTTTCAGATCAGCGTGGTATTGCAACACTTTTACGATAAAAGGTAGACAGTGAGAAGTCCCATTGATCTGTTAATCAAATATGTTAGTGAATTAATATATATCATGCCACCACATTATGTAACTTAATTATTGCACTGGGACATATCCGCACACGACTGGGAAATTCCAGCAGAATTTGGAAGTGATATTCTATTTCTAAGTCCCAGTTCAATAGTTCTGGTTTTCTTTTAATACTATCACAACATGTACTTCTGTTGTTACTTATACTATCACCACACGTACTTCTGTTATTGTTTATACTATCACCACACGTACTTCTGTTCTTATTTATACTATCACCACACGTACTTCTGTTGTTACTTATACTATCACAACACGTACTTCTGTTGTTACTTATACTATCACAACACGTACTTCTGTTGTTACTTATACTATCACTACACGTACTTCTGTTGTTACTTATACTATCACTACACGTACTTCTGTTGTTACTTATACTATCACTACACGTACTTCTGTTGTTACTTATACTATCACTACACGTACTTCTGTTGTTACTTATACTATCACAACACGTACTTCTGTTGTTACTTATACTATCACTACAAGTACTTCTGTTGTTACTTATACTATCACTACACGTACTTCTGTTGTTACATTCAGCATAACTGTTTTTTCGTAGCAACATAAACAATAATATGTTATTATTAATAATACGCCAGCTTGGTAATACAAATGTTAATCAATTATTCAAATGAAAGAAATCCAGTTCAGAACTTATCAGTAAAGTTACTGTGTGCACAAACAGTTATTATCCACAGCACAGATTCTTCATCGTGTGTCCCGTCAACGAAATAATATCCACAGCGATGCTTGGATCGTTTAATTGTAGCTCACAGCCAAGAACTGCAACAAACTAAAATATATAATTATATAATGATACATCAATTCTGAGGTACGGTTGACCTACATCTCCAGCACAGTGGGTGTGTGACGTGTGCGTAGGCCACGCCGAGGGTGTACGACTTCATCGGTAGCCGTATCAGGGAGGCTGACCTCGTCGAAGAAGGCGCCGCACGTCGCTTTGTTGAGCGACGCGAACGGCGCGAGCAAGTTCACTTTCGGGAAGCCGTTCTGGCAGCCGAGCGAATCTCGCCCGATGAACGGAGGCACGTACGTACGGCAGCCGGGCATGAGGGTCTTAGCGGGGATGACACGCTTGTGCGGCCCTTCCGGCACAGCCTGCTTCGGGTCGCTGAAATGACGCGATTAACGGTTCTTCCATTTCGGGCGCCATCTCGCTGGTTGTTGACGGGCTTCGGGAGTTGAGCGATGCGAAGGACGGAGACTGTCCAGCCAGACGGCGCTACGATAGCCCGAGCGCGCCATTTGTAAAAATAGAACTCAAACGCCGGGAAAACAATATAAAAATAAATGACCAGTGAAACCATCCAACAAACGGTACTTCCCTGGAATGGCTAATGTGACTGCGCTGGTCACCTAAATCTGATATCACGGTAACGACGACACGATATATATATATATATATATATATATATATATATATATATCGTATTACTACGGGGCGGGGGTCAATGCCACTGTAATTCTGCAATACTAAAAATACTCCACGTATCGTGGATAAAGTCACAGCTTTATAACGATTCAAATAAAATGTGATGGATTTTGTGGGAAATTGTCACACACACGCACGCGCGCGCGCGCGCGCGCGCGCACGCGCACGCGCACGCACACGCACACGCACACGCACACGCACACGCACACGCACACGCACACGCACACGCACACGCACACGCACACGCACACACACACACACACACACACACACACACATATATACTAATTTGATGTTTAATTATATAGTCCCTGATTCCACTGCTATTGTAGGCAATGGTAACACACACGTCATTACCACGTTCTCATGGTACCACTGGCAACATTCTAGGCGTCGAATTCAAGCCTCAGTCGGTGTCTCTTTGTGCAACTCGCTGCGACGAAGTGAACCCGAGAACTCACGGCCTGTTGTAGGCTGTAGGTATTCGTTGTGTGTATTCAGAAGAAGAAACAAACTAAGACTGTGGGCTGCAGGACTATTAAGTGGTGGAGATGCAAAGACAACGTCGCTGTTGAATACAAGGAGTGGGTGACGGTTAAGTATGAAGAGCTCAGTGAAGAAGTTGGTGGTTTGGAGGAAGAGTGGAAAAAGTACAAAGAAGCATTTGTGGGAGCTGCAGAGGAGCTATGTGGAAGAACATCAGGAAAGGGCGGAATGTCAAGGAGTAACCAAGGATGGTGGACAAGCGAGGTTGCAGAGGTAGTATGTGAAAAGAAGGAAGCCTGGACAGAAATAGAGAAGACCAAGGAGAGACGAAATGAACCGGATGCAAGGATGCCAACCGGGATGAAAGGGGTGAAGAAGGGAAGAGCACCTGGTAGCGTGTGGAGATGGTTATGGCAGCGGGGGAGAGCGGAATCAGCTGGACAAAGAGGCTGCTGAATACATGTATGAGGCAAGGTAAAGTACCAGAGGAATGGCGGACAGGGATTTTAGGATCCGAAAGAAAGTAGAGCAAGAATTGGGTGAAGAACAACAAGGATTCAGAAAGGGCAGAGGGACGACTGATGGGATGTTTGCATTAAGACAAATGGTAGAGAAGAGGTTGGAGATGCAAGGGAGAATGGCAGTGGGATTTGTGGACCTGGAGAAGGCCTACGACACAGTCCCTAGAGAGATGGTGATGGCAACAGTGAGATGGAATTGAGTGCCAGAAGCAGAAGTCAGGATGGTGGAAGCAATGTATGAGAGAACAAAAGGAAGAGTTGTGGTTGGATCTGGGTTGTCAGAAGAGTTTCCAGTTAACATCAGTATGAGGCAAGGAAGTGCCCTTAGCCCTTTACTGTTTATCGTGGTGAAGGAAATAATCAGCAGAAAAACCAGCACGAAGGATATTCTCAGGAAGATGATGCATGCAGATGATCTGGCCATAATAGCAGAAAGCAAACAAGACCTACAGGAAGTGTTGGAGGAATGGAAGGGGGTGTTCGAGAAGCACGGACTGAGAATGAGCCTAGAGAAGACAGATGTGATGTGGGTTGGACACCAGAGAGAGGAGTTCAACATCAAGTTGGATGGCAAGGAGATCAAGCAAGTGGATGGCTTTGTGTACATTGGAGGAATGGTTACGGAGGATGAGCATTCAGCGACAGAAGTGCGACGTCGGACACAAGCGGGAGCGAATGCTTGGAGAAAGGTAGAGGGAGTCATGTTGGACAGAAAAAAAAACTGAAAGGGAGAGTCCTGAGAACATGTGTTACACCAGCATGCTTGTATGGTCTGGAGACAGTGGCGTTGACAGAACAACAACAACAGAAACTGCAAGTGTGTGAGAATAACTGGGTTCGGCGAATAACAAGAACAAAGAGGGTGGACAGAAGAAGGATGAACGACCTAAGGAAAGAGGTTGGGGTGCAATGCAGCCTAACAGGAAGATTGGTAAGAAGCAGGATGAGATGGGCAGGCCACTTGGTAAGAATGGATGCAAGCAAACTAGCAAAGAGAGCAGAGGTGGAAAAACATTACGGACGCAAGAAAAGGGGAAGGCTACAGCTGAGATGGGAGGACTGCGTGAGGAGGGGCATGAGAAGATCGGGGGAGGATGGAAGATGGAGAGAGGGGGCGGCCGATAGAAAACTATGGAAAGAAAGAACAGAAAGAGTGGCTCGACAATATTTTATCTGACCCTCATCCCTGTACAGCAGGGAACAAGGAGGAAGAGCACATCCAGTATCAGAGGCACCGAGCCTACCGCGTTGGCGGTAAAACTACTGCTTTGTCTTCAAGTTCTGCATAATATGCGGCTCTACCGCTTTCAAGGCAAAATCTACTGCCAAACCGCAATTCCATGGTTAAAACATCGCATTTAGGGGAGACCAGGCCACAGTGGATCGGATTTTTTCTTTTTTAACATTTCTACTGCCTTGGTGACAGCAAGGTGGATTTATATGGTGGAAAGAGTACATTAGCTTTCTGTCTTCCTAACATATATTCAATTATTCTTCCAACTTATAGCAGTTTGTTGTGAGACGGGGTGGAAAAGTAAAAAAAAAATTTATTCACTGTGCCCTGGTACCGGGGCAGAGTGGATCATAGGCTGGGACACAGTGGATCAAATCTCCCATTATCATGCAGATGTTAATTATTGTTATTTATTTAATAAAAATTTTATATGTACGTATGTGTCTTAAATAAATACATGCACTATCCATCAAACATTAATTTTATGATGTTAAACAACAATTACTCGATTACAGAGCTAGCTTATGCTATCTGTCTACTGGATGTAGTCAATAATTTCATTCATTTGGAAGGAGACACGTCTGAGTAGGCTACGAAGAAGATTACGAAGATCGAATAATCTACATTAGCAACAATGCAACACCATAGACGGTGAAAACGACACTAATCATTTTTATTAAGCATCGAACATGTTAAAAATCATTATCATTGTAACATTTGCCAGGTAAATTATTATTAGGTTGTCTTACAAATCTAGCTTATTTAGCCTGAATGTAGTCAATCATTATCATCCATACGCAACGTGATTATTAAAGATTATTAAGAAGAACGACAATAGCAACAATGCAACATCATGGAATGTATAAACGACAGACCAAAACTACAAGACTAAACACATGTCAACCAAACTGACAATTTATGATTGATGTAACCAATTCCACTTAGCGCAGCACATCAGAGTAATAGGAGAGGTCTACATGAAATACCATGTGGCGTGCAACACGAGCTGTGCCTCCATGTTGAATGAGGTTAGGCAATTTCCCTACAACATCTTCGAAAGAAACCTCTGAGACGTCTTCAACAATTGGATAAATAAATGTGAATGACTTAGGTTTCTCACGTCGCATCAACTTCACTTCAAAAGTGCTTTCATCAGTGTCCTCTGTGCGTGCTAGTATTTGCCCCACGTACATTATGCCTACGACAGTGTTCTTTGTGGCTAACTTTATCAACACAAAATCATTTTTATTCAGAGCATTTGCATTAGGCAATTCCATGTCCTCTAGTTGAGTCTGTTCAGGTTCGTCATCTGATTCGTCGTCAACGCTAAAGACCGCATCATCGTCGTCCTCGTCGGAGCTTATGTTTTCTTTAGCCACCACATCATCAGGTTGGAGTTTCATCTTCTTTCTACTCTTACTTTCCACCTTTGCCTTTTGACTGGCCTGCTGTTTATCTTTCTTCCTTTTCCTTTCTTCGTCAGTTGCCCTGATCTGCTCTTTGATTGGGGTGTCTGTCAGGACAAGCGTTTTGCCCTTCTTCCTTCCACCTTTGTGTTTACGCGGTGCAGCCTTTGGAAACGGGCTGATGACTTCCGGTGCGACAATACACTGGTCGGAATCGGATGAGGTTGGAGACAACGAGTGTCTCGCAGGGTGTTGGGTAGGGCGATTCTGCTCGGGGGCCTCAACACTTGGACCCGCTGCTACTGAAGGCACGTCGTCTTCCACGAGCTGTCGATCGGTAACGTAGGAGGAGAGGAAATATTTAATCGCTGATGACATCTGGGTTGAACGGGTAGATACCAGATACGCTGAAGCCTGCTGATATATTCTTTGGCGTGAAGGCCAGGGGATAAGCATGGCCTATTAACTGGGATATATTATGGATGGTGATCGGTTGGCCAGGATGGTCGATCATGAACGCGTTGGCTGCCTGGTTGTAGAAAGCCTTGAAAGGGCCATACACACTTCTATCTAGTGGTTGCAGCTTGTGGCTACAGTGCGGCGGCAGAGTCAGCATGACGACCCAGTTATTTGTTGCAAGGTCAACAGTTTCAATCGAGATATGGGTGTCATGGTTGTCAAGTATAAGCAACACCGGATGCTCGTTCGAACATTTGATTGACTTGATGAAGTGACGAATAAATGCCGTGAAGTTCTCCGTTGTCATCCACCCTGTCTGATGGGCAGCTCCAACACTGCCTGGGGGAGCTCCATGCAACATCGCGTCTTTGAAGTGAACACGCGGAAATACTAAAAACGGTGGAATCGAGTTACAAGCAGCATATATTACGCCTAACATTGTCACCAAGGTCCCTCTCTCTCTCCCTCTCTCTCTCTCTCTCTCTCTCTCTCTCTCTCTCTCTCTCTCTCTCTCTCTCTCTTGGTGTGATCTTTCAAACTTGCTTCTCGTTTCTGCAGGCGATGACTTTCGTATTCCCAACTTTCTGCATTGTAGTACATCCCGTTTCGTCGGCATTGTAGATGTCATTTGGGCTGAAGTGGTTTTTCTCCATCATCTGTTCCAAGTTGTCATAAAACTCCTTTACCTTCTTCTTGTTGAAGCTCGTTGCCCGAGATAAGCTGGTTGCTTCAGAGCGACGTGGTGATAGGTTTGGGAAGCGTTTCATGTACCCGGTGAACCAATCTTCTCCTGCCAAACCGTGTGTCGTCCAAGAATCGGGGAAGGTTTTCTGATTACGAACTGCGTATTCATAGGCTAGCACACGGACTTGCTTCCGCGTCAGTCCGTATTGAATGTTTGCTGCTTTGATGAGGTAGTCCTGCAGAAGTATCTCTTCATTGGTAGTAAAAACCTGGCGTCAGTTGTAGTTTGGTGCATATGTCATCAATTCCTTGTCTTCAGCAGCGTTTGCCTTTTTGACATATCGACGTAGAGTTGAGAACTTTATGTCAGATGCTTTACATGTGCTCCGGATACTCATCCCTTCATCAATCACTTTGCGAACAGCCGCAGCCAGGCTCTCACTGTCAGTGTTCCCGATCTTTCTCTTTTCACGCTTTTTGATTCACGCCATGCTGCTTAATTTGTCACTGAAATAGAAAATGAAAACTGTGTAATGTTATAGTACGTGTATAAGGTTCTTTTGGAAACATCATAACTATACCGAAAGCAAAAAAATAATTTTTTAGAAACTAGAAATGTCAAGAAAATATACTAGGACACAGTGAATCACCATGGGGCACAGTGGATCAGTGACCCACTGTATCCCGATCCACTGTACCCCGAGATGCCTTTCGGTACTCAAGTGCAAATTTCATGCAAATGGCTGCCTACAGCACAGAGAGCACATGCGCATTAAACTAATTAAATATCACTCTAATTACAAACATATGTTCAGGGTCACATTCCTGTATGATCTACACTAACTCACAACAGGAACATGAAAATTTACTTCTGATGGTCATAAACACATTACCTTGCTATTATCGGCCAATGCTGTCTGCTTCTAATTTATGCACAACTTTAGATGGAGAATTTCCACGGGAATACCCCGACGACATCAGCTTGGAATTGCCAATCGCCAGTTTCTATAAATAGCCTCTGATTCACTGTGCCCTGTGATTCACTGTAGCCTGGTCTCCCCTACTCATTTCGAATCCAAATATACCATCAAATTACCACTAGAAAGGCACCAAGATTAAGTTAATATACTGTAAAATAATAGCATTCTTCCACTAGGAGGGGATTGCCCTTCACCCCCCCCACGACCGTGGCGCCAGATCCTTATCTACCGCAATCACATCATGAAAAGCGGTGGATCTACCGGTGGATCTACCGCTTTTAGTGCAATGTCACTTGACATCTCTGCAATATAACCAAAAAATGGAATATGTGACTCACGTATTGTGTTACTGTCGTCAGCCAGGGCAGTGATGCGGAGCTGTAGAGAACAGGTGCGCGTTAGTATGACGTCAGCTCCTCTGTCTACTGTACTGTACTGCTGTTGTTATCTTATTTTGTTGAGGAAGTTTCGTGCTATATTCATATCTGTGTTATAATGCTAGAAATTCTATTGGTTCTTGCAACACAAAGGTTGTATGGCTGACTGGGTTAACTGTGTACTCGTGTGTATGCATTCTTCTATGACTGTAGACATTGGCCAATCAAATTAGAAGTCTAAAAGGAAGAAACAGAACTAGGAAGTAGCTGTGGTGTCTACCGGTAAGCAACTTGACAAGGCCAACTTTATGAACTTAACATGGCACAGAATGCTCAAAAATTTTCCCGAAAATCCCCTTTCTAAGCCCTGATGACGGGCCTGTTGGGGACGGCTGGGTCACTATTTATGTTCTCATTGGCGCCATTGTTAACGTTTTTTAGGCTTTTCGCAAATTTGTCTTTTGAAATTTCTTATAATCAACCGTGTTAACATGTATTCTTTCATCAACTTGCTAGCACAAATTTGTCAAATTCTGTCTATTTTTCTTTCTCAGAAAATGAGCATACGAGATGCTCTCCGTCAAATGGTTTCCAAAAACAACTATATTTGTCATGCGCAAGGGATCTCACATTCACTGCATGTGTTGTCAGTGATCCACTGGACATTTTACTCTGGGCACAACATAACTGTCGTAGTCTTCAGATAAAATAAATGACAAAAAATTTAAATCCCAGGCACTTAATTTGTATGACATGAACCCAGAAGTCAATTAGTTGTTGTTGTGGCACGTCATCTTGAGTTCTAACAGGGGTTATCACCTGTATCTCAAGCGTCACTTCCCGGTACACCATTTAGAGGCCAATATAAAGCATGGCGTTTGCGTAAGTTGGCCAAGTTCTCATACGACGAGACGGTGCAAACATGGTGCTTCGCGATTGTTGCGCGACACTATTGGCGCTTATACTCTTGCTCTCGGCGGTATTGGCAGAAGAGCCTTTGCCTTCTCCCGCACACTTCTATCCATACGGCCCCGGAATAGGGGATCAGACAGTTCCGACAAACGACGATGAAAGCAGCGGGAAGATCTTCGTTTCAACGATGTTCCCGTATTTTGATGAGCGGCACGATTCTCTCTATGTAAGTTCATGTTACAGTATGCATATATTAATTGATTAGAAAAACCTATTTAATTTAACAATGGCATTGCACAGTAACCGACAACGCAGTATGTCTGGTCAATGTTCCGCGCATACATTTGTGTATTCGCCCGTTTGCACCTGTAGGCAGTTATTAAATTCCGTGCGTACGTGCGTGCGTGCGTGTATGCATATGAACTTGCATGCGTGCGGGCAAACCTGTCTTTATTGCAGATCAATATTTCCAATCATTTATATTCAAATAAAAGGGAGAGTCATTATATACCGTAGTAGGTGCATAAGGCCACTCATGCAGTAACTTCACCCTAGTTGGTGCATAAGGCCACTCATGCAGTAACTTCACCCTAGTTGGTGCATAAGGCCACTCATGCAGTAACTTCACCCTAGTTGGTGCATAAGGCCACTCAGTAACTTCACCCTAGTTGGTGCATAAGGCCACTCAGTAACTTCACCCTAGTTGGTGCATAAGGCCACTCATGCAGTAACTTCACCCTAGTTGGTGCATAAGGCCACTCAGTAACTTCACCCTAGTTGGTGCATAAGGCCACTCAGTAACTTCACCCTAGTTGGTGCATAAGGCCACTCAGTAACTTCACCCTGGTTGGTACATAAGGCCACTTATGCAGTAACTTCACCCTAGTTGGTGCATAAGGCCACTCAGTAACTTCACCCTAGTTGGTGCATAAGGCCACTCAGTAACTTCACCCTAGTTGGTGCATAAGGCCACTCAGTAACTTCACCCTAGTTGGTGCATAAGGCCACTCATGCAGTAACTTCACCCTAGTTGGTGCATAAGGCCACTCATGCAGTAACTTCACCCTAGTTGGTGCATAAGGCCACTCATGCAGTAACTTCACCCTAGTTGGTGCATAAGGCCACTCAGTAACTTCACCCTAGTTGGTGCATAAGGCCACTCAGTAACTTCACCCTAGTTGGTGCATAAGGCCACTCAGTAACTTCACCCTAGTTGGTGCATAAGGCCACTCAGTAACTTCACCCTGGTTGGTACGTAAGGCCACTCAGTAACTTCACCCTGGTTGGTACGTAAGGCCACTCAGTAACTTCTGCCATTTAATGCGATCTCTTATTAAATTCTCTGCCATCTTTCAAGGCTTCCATCCCAGTTGTTTTTCTCTGCTTCCGAAGTCTTCCTCTCTTCCTGTTATCTTCAAGGACCCAGGTTAGTTAAATTTTTGTGTTGTTATTTCCATCTCTTCTAAGTGTGTAGCCAATCGACCTCCATCGTGTTATTTTTATGTCTTCTGAGATTGGTGACATACAAGTGCGGTGGCACAAGTCTCCATTGGATATTTTCATTGGCCAGTGTATCTATAAAATTCTTCGTAGTCACGTTGTTTGAGAAACTTTCAATTTCTTCTCATCTGCTCGTGTCATTCTCCACATTTCAGCTCCATACAGCAGCACTGTTACAGCATTGCTCTTGAAGACTTTCAGTTTTGTATTGGTGCTAGACTTGGTATTGTTTGAGTGTTACGAATGCGATTCTTGCCAAAGATAACCCTCTCTTAGTGTCATCCTGTGTTCCTCCATGTTTAGATAACACCTCTCCTAGGTATGTGAAAGTTGTCAACATCTTCTAAATTATCTTCATCTATCCTTACTGGGTTGTTGTTTCTGCTATTTATACGTATTACTTCGGTCTTATTTACATTGATGTCAAGTCCAATATATTAAGCTGCCTGATTCAACTTATTTGACGTTTCCTGTATGTCTTAGTGGTTATTTGCTAGCAAGGCCGGGTCGTCCAAGACTTATAGTGATGATGTAAACTTCCATATGATGCATCTCTTACGATATGTTATGGTACTTCGCATGACCCAGTCAACGGTAAAGGAAAATTAGGTGAACATTATTACAGACCAAGAACATAATGTGACATATATTATTAATATATTCCATCTGAACAACATATTTGCAATGTGTAATGATTAAGAGTTTTGTACTTAAGATTAACAAAAACAATACAAAAATAACAGTTTGCATCAAAATGGTAGGAGGAGGTAATACGTACAGCACTACTTAACATGGAATAATTCGCTAGCTAAAAACCTTTAGGATGTGATAAAAGAATTGTATGATCATGAAAACGGAGTATCCTAAGAAATTTTCAATAAATAGTTTACTATGTAGGCTGTAATTATTTCTGTAAACAAAATCATTACGACTAGTCACTTATTTACATAACGTTTTATCATATAACATTATATAAAACATATGAGCGATAATTGGCTGTGATAAGCAGTTGTATTTTACGAAATTTACTTCGCATTGAAGCGTTCACTAGTCTGGAGATATCTGTCACCGTGCCGGTGTACGAAATGGCGAAAATAACAAGTCCATTAATAGGCATTATAGAAACAGCACTTGGCAAGGCTGTCACGCACAGTAGTGTGAGACACAGGCCTGTCTTTGTTCTTTCACACTATACGCTGCTGCACAAAGTTCCACGGAAACTAGATAGTAATCTCACGGAGCTAACTTGCGTGACCAGCGAGTCCACAATAGAAGTTGCCCCAGCGAGTCCACAATAGAGTTGCACCAGCCTGGCTTAGCCTTAGGCAAATCGCGGCTCGAGACACGTGTATATGTTAATTCACACTACAGCTGTACATTGAATAGATTCATGTGCACAAAGTGCCAGGGCCTAGGGATATCCCCGACAACGGATGAATTTGTGAATGAAATATGCTGTTAAAATTGTAGTGTTACTAGGCACTTCAAAGAAAAATTAGATATCATATGATAGAACATTGGCAATTGATTTAAATGAAAGGTGAAATGTAAAGGAACCAAAAACTGCTTATTTTATTAATATATCTTTATTAGATCCAAAGGTAGTGCGATTTTAATACGGTGAAAATTCGAAAATTTTGTGTGTCTCGTATACAGGAAAAAGACTCTAATTTTTGTGTTTTCTTTCAATCAATGTATGATTAAAATTGCATAACTTTTTTATTGTTGCATATATTTTAATAATTTTTTCAGGAGTTGCAAACACATTAAGTAGGGTTGTAAATATGCATTATCCAGTCATGTATCATTAAGAGTAACTCAGTTAATGCAACTAATAAGTCAATATTGGCTAATTAGTGCGTGAAGTCAACTGACCAACACATGACATGTCCATAACTTACATGATTATGAAGATATTTGTATAATTTGTTCAGAGTTTGCAAACTCATTAATCAGGGTCATAAATATACATTACACACTCATTTCATAACTCGATGCAATTAATAAGTCAATATTGGCTAATTAATGCGCAAACTCAACAGGCCAACACCTTTTGATAAAAGGCCATAACTTCCATGATTATGAAGACATCTGTATAATTTCAAAACACATTAAGTAGGGTCAGAAATTTACATTAATCATTTATCATTAATAGTAACTCAATTAATAAATCAACAATGGCTAAGCAGCATGCTATCTCAACAGACCAATACATTTCAATAAAAAGCCACAACTTCCATGATTATGAAAATATTTGTGTACTTTTGGCAAAGCCAGGGCTTTCTTTCCCTGCCGAAAAACACGAAAATAGTCTTGCATGGTGACTATGGTAAAATAATTATTGGAGAAATATATACTAGTTGGTTTTCCATATAGAGTGCTAAATTAAAAAAAAAAACTCATTGCATAAATATAACACAATTTATTATATATTCTGACATTTTGTAATTTCCTGCATGTACAGTTTACTGCAGGTTCAGTACAGCAATGAATTAATCATGAATTAGTGATTTAGAATATCTCTTGCACAGTTTTTGTTCAATTATTGAAATATTACATAATAATTTCATTATTCTACTAACTTAGCACAGCCAGGCCCAACAAGTTTAATGAATATCAATCAATCTTTTATTTTAGACAAAAGAATACATGCAATATGCATTATGTAAATATACTACTTGATATTATAGTAATATAGATATACAAAATAAAAAAATATATAAATGTACCATTACTAATAATCATTAATAAAATTTGTTTTGCAAAACAAATATTGGCTTTGTATTATTTGTAATGAATCAAAATCATACAAATGTAAATAAGTCATGATTTTACAGGTTCTTACAGGTCTTTTTCTGGCTATTAGGATGTACTGCCTCTTATGCCAGCTCTTGCGTTTACCGTCAGTTCAGATTGAGCGCATGCGTCTGACGGTTTCCAGGATAGGGGTGGGGCAGTGTAATCTAATTTGATTGGATGATTTTGCCACAACTTGTCTATTTTCCTCTCAAAGGACTGTACCGATGGAGCCCCTAGCACAGACTGTGGGAGGCTGTTCCAAACATCTGTGCATCGGTGTATAAATGAGGTTTTTTTATGTTTAATCGACATCTTTCTTTAAATATTTTTAGGTGGTGCCCTCTCGTATCTGATTCATTGTCCCTTAGTGTCACAAAAATGGATGAGACAGCTGCATCATATTTCTCTGTTAGGATTTTATTTAGTTCAATAATGTCTCCTCTGAGGCAACGGTATGCTAAAGTTGGTAATTTCAGTTTCCATAAACGTTCTTTATACTCAATGTCTTTGAAACCAGGAATTAATTTGCTTGCTCTACGTTGAACATTTTCAAGAGATGTGATATGCTTCTTTAGGTGTGGAGACCATATTTGATTAGCATATTCGATATGTGGGCGGATAGGTAAGGTAGGTAAAGTCATCCCCCAGGCATTACGCCTTAGGAAGCCATGAAGGCTTATATGGCCAGTGCTTAAACTTGGTTTCTGTAGTGCGAAGCAACTTAGAGTGCAGTTATACTGACTCTCCTGGACGGGACACTAGTCCATCGCAGGTACCTTCCAAACAGTGTTTGTACTCATTTGCAGCTGAGTAGACTGAGGCAAAGTAGTGTAAACGAAATTGCCTAAGCTTCGAAAACGAACCGTGCCCAGTGTGGGTCTTGAACTCATAACCCTCGAATTTAGAGTCCAACATTTTAACCACTAGGCCACAGCTGCCCCCATGTGGGCGGATAAGAGACTTAAAAATTGTAGAAAAACACTGCTCATCCATGTGATCGAAAGTTCAGCGAATTATTCCCATAAGCGAATTGGCTTTATTTATTTTTTCTGACATGTGCCTCAAAGTTAAGCGATGAATCGAAAGTGACTCCGATATCTTTCACCTTTTCTGTGCTTGTAATTGTTATGTGTTCAAGTCCCAGTGTGTATCCGTCGTTTCTTATGCTTGATAGTCCAATTCTCACATGGCTGCATTTATTTGGGTGAAATTTTAAGAGTGATGTGTTTGTCCATTGTTCGGCAAGGATTAGATCTTGTTGCAAACTTGTGCAGTCCTCTTCAGTGTAGATTGCATGGAAGAGTTTCATATCGTCTGCGAATAGGAATAGCTCAGAGCTCTTAATAACTTTGTAGTAAATCATTTATAAATCTCACAAATAGCAGATCCTTGTGGTATACCACTGGTGACCTCCTGCCAAGATGAGAATGAGTTGTTAACTCTAACGCATTGACTTCTGTGAGACAGCATAGCTGCAACCCAGTCTAGAATTTTTCCCTTGATTCCATAGTTCTGGAATTTCCCTATAAGTCGACGATGTGGAACCTTGTCAAACGCTTTCATAAAGTCACAGTAAACTATATCTATACATCCACCATTCTCTAGTGTCTCGGTCCAGGAGTCAAGTACTTTTAGTAGATGGAGAACTGTGGACTGACCCTTAATAAAACCAAATTGTTTGTCACTCAACTCTTTCATGTGTACAGTGACAGTGTCTCTGATTATTTGCTCTAATATTTTTCCTGCTATGCTGGTTAGACTAACTGGCCTGTAGTTCTACGCTTGATTTTTGTTGCCTTTCTTGTGAATTGTGGACACGTTTGCTGTTTGCCAAACGTTTGTGTCTATGGGTAACACGCTTGTTGTCAGTGATGTTTTAAATATGATGGATAGTGGAGTACTGATACTGTTCGCCAATTTGTGTAGGACACGAGGATGGAGACCATCTGGTCCTGGTGATTTGAATGTCTTTAGTTTCTTTAACTTGGATGCCACTGTCGATGGGTTGATAGTACAAAGTTCCATTGTCTTCGAACATCTTATTGGTTCCTCTGGAGTTTCACCTTCTGGTTCTCTTGTAAATACTGAGGAGAAGTAGTCAGCCAGCACCTGTGCTTTTTCCGAGTCAGATTTTGTCAGGTCATCTTTGTCATCTTCGCTTTTTATCATGTTGGGTATTCCCATTCTTGTCGCCATTTTTGCCTGGGCATACTGCCAGAACTTCTTGGGATTCTGTTTTATTTGGTTAATGATATCCTTTTCATATTGCTTTTGTGCCTTTCTTGTCAGTCTCCTGACTTGATTTCGAAGTTGGCAAAATTCCTGGTAATTTTGGACATCTTTAGTTAGAAGGAATTTTTCCACAATCTATTTTCCTCTTGATTTTGGCTCGGGTTTTCACATCCAGTGGCACTGGGTACTTTCTGGCTCTTTGTGATAGTCTCTTCTTTGGAATGCATTGTTCTTCTGCTTGTCTAAGTTTAGACATAAGGATATACCATTGGGTTTGGACATGGTGATTAGAAAATTCTGCCTCCCAGTCTATGTTTAGTAAGTCTTCCATTTTGGTGTAATCTCCTTTGTCGTATTTATAAACAATTTTGCTGATTGGTTCATAGGTTGGAGTGCAGTTAACAGAGTGGTCACTTTTACCTAGTCCTGAGGCTGTCTCGATTGTTGAGATTGCTGTATCGTCATTTGTGAGGCCAAGGTCCAGGAACGATGGTTCATTTGTACCTCTGCCTCTAGTGAGTTCTGTAATGTGTTGCATCAAGTAACAGTCTCAAAGTTTTTCTAAAAAATTTAATTCCTTATCCTCAGTACTTGTTGCTGTAGTTGACTTTGTTTCCCAATTAATCCTAGGGTAGTTGAAGTTTCCAAGTAGCAGAACATGGGAAAAAATTTTCTGATTTATTTTGTTAAGTAGTTTGTTAAGGTTGTCATTGTTCTCAGTAGTGCTGCTGGAGCTTCTATAAAAGGAGCCTATGAGAAGGGTGTTTTTCCCTTTCAATTTCAAAGTGCAAAATTGTGCTTCATTAGAGTCAACGTCAAATTGGTGTACTTGAAACAGCAATGATTTGTGAATAAATAAAATCATCCCTCTACCTTTGCCCTCATCAATGTTCATTGCTTCATTGGAGTACCCTTCCAGGTTGTATTCCTGCATGGTCAGTTTTCTTTTATAATTTTTAGGCTTTACTTCTGATATTGCTACAACATTCGGAGGAGTTGAATGGTTTTTTATTCTGCATTTTAGTTCAGTTAATTTTTCTTTAGTTAGTACGTCAGCATTGATATGCCATATGACTATTTCTCCAGTTCTGGCACTAGCAGTGCTCGAGTTTTGCTGGTTATTTCTCCCCTTTTTTTTACCTTGATGATTTGTCTTTCTTCCGGGCGTCCTCTGACTAGGTAGACAACATTTGTTGTCTGTTCCTGCTGTGTTTTTTCTCTTGCCTCCTTCTGCAGTAGTCACTCCTTCTCTGTCTTCCCTGCTCATGTCATGCTTTATGATCATTCCACTGAATGGCTCACCTTTGTATTTCAGCTATGATTTTGGTTAAATTGATCTCCAAGAATCAAAATCGGTTAAAATTTCACAAACTAGGGAAGCTCAAAAACACCAACTTTCATGAAAACACAACAATCGTAATTTTCACGATGGCTACCAATTGTGTTTTCTGAATTGTAACTGGAATATTTTTTTTCAATTCAAAATAAAACCAAAATATTGCACTCTTTCACAAAAATGAGCTTAGTAATATGATCGTACTAACAAAATACAATTGAGATAGACAAAGAAAAGGTCAAACTGACAAAAGACGATGCTATGATCAACAACAGGGCGTGACACAAAATTACTATGCCAAAATGGAGATGTGTGGTTTCCTCATTATCGTATCTCGTTCTGTTCGAGATATGAACCCGATCGGACTAAAATAGTGGAATGAAGTTGGGTTGGTCCCAGCCTGCTTACACGCTTGTTTTTGGATTCAATATAAACCTTTTTTCCGATACACAATTATCCATCTACCCTTCAAAACATTTTATGTCTTATATTATACAGTAAATGGATACAGGAAATACACATCGAAACAAGTACACTACTCATTGGTGAGTGCTTTGCTTTGTGTGCTCATTATATATGGACAGCCATTAAAATAACATCTGATAAAGGCAGGGTACGTATATTGTTCCTGAAATCAAGTCGAGGATTTCCCAGGGTTCATTTTGGTTGCATGTTTCTGCAAGTCCAGGAAACACTGCTGGTCATTTTAAGACACAAATTAGCTTTTTAACCAAAATGTCCAGGTTTGGTAAAAAATTGCTGGAATAAGATTCCTGTGGTGGTTTTACCGTTATTGCACAATGCCTAGTTGAACTAAACGTCAACTATAGGAAAGTTTTTATTTTTTTCTTCTTTTATCTGCTGCTGCAGCTACTGCTGCTGCTGCTGCACAAAAAATGGCAGATGGGTAATTTATGCAACTCGTACATATTTTTTAGGTTGACACAAACGGGCTGATTTCCTTTCTTCGAGAAGTCTCCCAGTTTACGCCAGATGCCTTCCCCCTGGGTCAGAATCGTCGATTTGTCGCAGCTTTCTGGGCAGATGTTGACACAACAAGGAACTCGGGTCGCGTTCACTACAGAGAGACAACGGACAGTGCGATCTTGCAGCGGGCGACAGACGACGTGAGACGGGCCTTTGTGAGACTCACCCGCTTCACAGCCACCTGGGTCTTCGTCGCCTCCTGGCACAACGTCACATACTTTGGCGGCTCGTCTACCACACCTGTATGTTTGTGGACTTTGTTTATATATCACAATCGGGTCAAAAATGTTCCATATATATATATATATATATATATATGTGTGTATAATCAGCAAGTTTGGGTGAACATTGCACTCCCAGAATAATCAAATCTGTCATTGCCAACAAGGATGGTTTCACCAAATGCTGAAAGAACATTTGCTAGACACCTTCTAGTTGATTATTTTTCTGTTTTGTATCACGTTTGCTTTGGAAAAAAAACACCTATTTGTCTATTTATTTTATATTTTTTCTGAAAAACTCTACTCTATTTTATACTAATTTCATGTCCTAACAGGTGAATACATTCCAAATCGTGTTGATTACCAACGGCCGTCATTCTTTCGCAATGTTCAACTATGGCGACATCACATGGACAACAGGGAAAGCTAGTGGTGGACACCCTGTCACTGGTACAGGAGGCATTCCTGCACAGGTAAGGTGGGTCGTTTGTGGACCTTCTATATATTTAAGACATATACTGGACATATTTAGCATAATGACGTCACATTTTTTTGGACATGACAATCATACATAATAGTTTTTGTTGGTTGTGACACGGGTCTGCGTGTGTGGCGTGTCTGGGGCTGTAGAGTACTATATTGTAGTATTTGCATTCCACGCTCTCGCTTTCAGGTGCAGCCACCAGCCAGCTCCCTCACAGGGGTGAGAAGGAGCATGAGTGTGCAGGCCTGCACTGCAGGTTTATAGGACTAGACTCTAGCATGATCTACTCGTGGTACATCATATAGTAACCGGGCTAACATGGTAGGATCTACCGGAGAAGGACAATTCTGACCCAATCACTTGGGTAGACCCAACTATTTAGCCTTGGCAGGTAATAATGTGTCCAGGAGAAGAAATCCTCCTTTGATTTCAAACCTTGGCAGATCAAGCTCACTAATCGTGGAAGACAGAGATCTAAGGGAAGGAAAATCCGGAAGACAAACCTATTACATGGGTCAGAATGGTAGTTTGCTAAATGACCTGTTTATTTTGTGCTACTTTGTCGGAATGAGATTACTTGGAACCCAGTGAATACTTCGGGGGGGGGGTAGCCAGCATCAATGTTCATGCGACGTCCGGTTTACCAACCTCAATGTGGGTATGATGACAGGAAAGAGCGTAGAGCTGATGCAGTTAATGACGAGGCTGATTGTTTCCACAAAGTCTTAAGTGGTGTGAGTCATCATAGTAAGCAATGTTATTATCTTAGTAACACCGATTGTTAATACTGCAGGTTGGATTCAATGCGGGCGATGGTCGACGTTTCTTCTCCGTGCCCGGCTCTCGTCAGGCGGCCATTGTGAACATCGAGACAACGAGCAACGTGGGACTTCCTGGCCGCTGGATGTTCCGTATTGACGACGTGGTAGTGGAGACTGGAGGATGCAACACAAAAGGTTCGACAGACTTTTTTTATTATAACTTATATGAAAATAACTTGTATTTCATGTTATTTTGTGGTGCAGCAGAAGCAGGATACGAAATGTTGTTATACTCTTATTCGTACCTAATGTTGTAATAAATGTCATTATAAACAGTATAATTAGTTTTATTATTGCTACACTAATTATTGAGAATAACACTATCGATCAATGTTGTTGTATTATTATTGTTTTAATTATGTTACATTGCTCATTATGTTACATTGCTCATTATGTTACATTGCTCGTTATCTTAAGACCATTCATTATTTTAGCATCGTTGTTACTGTTACTATTGTTGTGACAGGTTCCCTGTCAGTGGGGCCTAGCTATGGACCAATGCTTGGCGGCCTTGCAGTTACAATCTCTGGTCCGTGTTTCGACGAATTGTCAAACACGTCTAATGTTGTATGCAAGTTCCAAAACATCGAAACGCCGGCTAAGATTCTTGACGACACGCGTGCGCTGTGCATACTTCCTATGCTGCTCAAAACCGGAAGGATACCAGTGGGGCTCTCTGTGGATGGAGGACATACCTACAGTCATACTGGCTTGTACACACTTGGTAAATATATAAGCATCATTAACGTGGCAGCATTTCTTTTGCTTTACACCACTTTAACTGTGAACAAAACAGTTATAGCAATAGTGTCGCTTTTAACTTACAGGTGTATTACCAAATTTAGGTATAACTTCATCCTTTGGTGATACCTTTGTGTAGTAATCGACACATACACACCGTAATGCGTTACAACAGTGTCTTTGTATGTGCAGTAATACAATTAACTAAATGTATTCTTAACTAAACCAGTTACAATCGGTACGACAAATATTGTTTACGTATGTAGCAACACATATACAGTAGTCTGTGGAATCTTAGCAGTACACAATGACGCATAGAGATCTATGCAGTTGTGGCAGTTGAACGAAAGTTAACATAAATAAATGACGCATAGAGATCTATGCAGTTGTGGCAGTTGAACGAAAGTTAACATAAATAAATGACGCATAGAGATCTACGCAGTTGTGGCAGTTGAACGAAAGTTAACATAAATAAATGACGCATAGAGATCTATGCAGTTGTGGCAGTTGAACGAAAGTTAACATAAATAAATGACGCATAGAGATCTATGCAGTTGTGGCAGTTGAACGAAAGTTAACATAAATAAATGACGCATAGAGATCTATGCAGTTGTGGCAGTTGAACGAAAGTTAACATAAATAAATGACGCATAGAGATCTATGCAGTTGTGGCAGTTGAACGAAAGTTAACATAAATAAATGACGCATAGAGATCTACGCAGTTGTGGCAGTTGAGCGAAAGTTAACATAAATAAATGACGCGCAGAGATCTATGCAGTTGTGGCAGTTGAGCGAAAGTTAACATAAATAAATGACGCATAGAGATCTATGCAGTTGTGGCAGTTGAGCGAAAGTTAACATAAATAAATGACGCATAGAGATCTATGCAGTTGTGGCAGTTGAACGAAAGTTAACATAAATAAATGACGCATAGAGATCTATGCAGTTGTGGCAGTTGAACGAAAGTTAACATAAATAAATGACGCATAGAGATCTATGCAGTTGTGGCAGTTGAACGAAAGTTAACATAAATAAATGACGCATAGAGATCTATGCAGTTGTGGCAGTTGAACGAAAGTTAACATAAATAAATGACGCATAGAGATGGCCTATGCAGTTGTGGCAGTTGAACGAAAGTTAACAGAAATAAATAAATATACCTTATTATGTTGCAGTTGGCGAATATAGCTTAAATGCTGTTAAACTCGTTAATGGGGACAGCATAGATTGGGGTGACTTCAACAAACGGCTTGAGATAACATGGCCGCAGTCATATTTGAACGCATCTCACGTGGATGTCGACTTCGTTATATTCTCGTAAGTAACATGGATTTTGCTTTGGACGACCATGCAATGTAAAAGTCCTATCGTTGTCGGCACCTTACATCTTATTGACTCGACATGTTCGTCTTCTTCAGCAATACTTGCCTCATTACTAGACAAATGCCACCCCCAGTAGACGCCACCTATGATTTTGTCTCCAAGCCATAATGCGTCATCTTCATGATCTCATCTAGCCATGTAGCCATGTAGTACACTGTCAGCCTAATCATGACGGACTACAGTAATGACATTACTTGTTATTATTATTTAATTATTTATTCTGTTTCATATGGTTAATCATGATCTGCATTAATAATTCATTTTAATACTTTTCATTATATCTTAATCTATGAAGGGGGCAGCCGTGGCCTAGTGGTTAAAGGTGTTG
This sequence comes from Lamellibrachia satsuma, assembly GCA_033239005.1. Taxonomy (NCBI): domain Eukaryota; kingdom Metazoa; phylum Annelida; class Polychaeta; order Sabellida; family Siboglinidae; genus Lamellibrachia; species Lamellibrachia satsuma. The sequence continues at coordinate 17,366,256 of BSQZ01000002.1, forward strand.
CACTCTAAATTCGAGGGTTGTGAGTTCAAGACCCACACTGGGCACGGTTCGTTTTCGAAGCTTAGGCAATTTCGTTTACCCTACTTTGCCTCAGTCTACTCAGCTGCAAATGAGTACAAACACTGTTTGGAAGGTTCCTGCGATGGACTAGTCCAGGAGAGTCAGTATAACTGCACTCTAAGTTGCTTCGCACTACAGAAACCAGGTTTAAGCACTGGCCACATAAGCCTTCATGGCTTCCTAAGGCGTAATGCCTGGGGGATGACTTTACCTTTTACCTACCTATGAAGGGACACATCCACATTCTCATCCTATGTCCATACTCAGTTGAAGCATCCAGCCATGCCGAAATTACTGCACAAAACTGTTTTTTTATAATTCCGTTACTGGAGGTACTTGCTTCAGATTGGTAATTATTCTGCTGTTTATTATATGCACTCCGATCCACAAGATGTTAAATTGCAGGTATATGTTATATACATATAAATGCGTACGGAAATGTACTTTAAAGAAAATAAAAATATAATGATACCATGGACTAAATGTATACTAAGCTAAATAATGTATTTATTTGTATTTTCTTAAGCAGTTGTCAGCCTTAAAACATAAAGTCATCTTCTGTTGCAACTGTCCGTTTTAGGTACAAACACTACCTGAAAGATGTGCAAACTGAAGTAATTCCTCTCGTGAGGTCGGCTGCAAACGAAGGCAATCTAACGTTGCCGGGTGGCCTCAGTCTCGTCTCTGTTCTCATATCGGGTCACGTGGGAGCCATACGAGTGCGTGCGGCAAATTCCAGCGAGGGCGAGTGAGTGAAACGATTAAGTAAATGCATTATTAAACACCGTATGTTGTGACAGTATGCTGAATGTTTATTTATGTAATGCTACAAGCCAGTTTTTCTTTTTACTATAGCAGTGTCACGTGGCCAGTGTCGTCATCGTGTAATGTTCACACTAGATACAGGACATGTTTATTGGCCTACATGGAAGAAAATAATACTTTATTATTATTTGTAGTAGCAGTATCAGTGGTAGTAGCAGCAGCAGCAGCAGCAGCTAAAAAATCATGTTTACCACAGGTGAGATGCTCTTGGCTAAAACCTAGTTTCTTTCTCAGGAATGTGAAATGCCAGTGGTCGACCATCCACTACGCCCGCTGGTATCAGAACATGTACCTGACTGAGCTGCTACTACGCGGAAGCGTCGACGCCACATTCCGACAACTGAACGAAGACCTCGGTGGTATATTCAACGGCGTTACAGACGTCAACGTCGGGCTAGACATATTTCGTCGTCGACTGGGCAAAGCTTCAGAGGCGCTGTTCGCGCAACAGTGCTACGATTGGTACGACGTGGACAAAGCAAACCCACCATCGATCCAAGGCGTGCTACATTGCCCATGCACCAGACGGCAAGCGAGAGTGGACATCCGGTTCGAAGAAGACCCAAGTTGTTCAAATGGAGGTTTCACTTGCAACATTTACCACCGCGGTGCCCACCACTGCATCCGTCCAGTCTCACCAAGGTAGGAAGAGAATGCCAGTCGTCAGACATTCTATGCCAACAGTTGTGTTATAACATACGTGTTTCATTGCATAAGTAGGCCTAAACTTATCGTCTGCGTTGATGAGTCAAATTTTTTATGACTAAAAATTGCCAGGACTCCCACTGGTCATTCTCCAGACTTCGCTACGGGCGTGTCACGTGACCAACATCACGTGACACGCCCGTGTCGGAGTCCGTGGTGAAGAAGGCCGTGCAATATGGACAAACTATTCAGAATGCTTGACAGGGGTAAGATTTAACAGTTCTAAAATATGTAAAAGCTATGAAATCTAGCAGACAGAATGAACTAAGTTAATTATTTACGAAATGAAGTTATTTACTTGAAGCAATGAGAACATCATAACATCTTATTTTGCCTATGCACAGTGCCCTGGGCGCCGGACAGCAGTGCTGCTACAGCAAGGCTGGAAACCTGCTAGCATTTGAAGATGGTGGAGGAACTTTCAACAGGGCGCACGGCAAAGGCTACTACAGCAACAAAGTGACTAAAATCCCGTACCTCAGTCATCTCTTGGAAGACGTAAAATCATACTTCTTGTGCTGCAAACTTTCTTTCAACTCCTACTTGTACAGAGAAATGCGACCGACAGACGACTGCAGACAATATGTTCCACCTCGCAGGCGTGAGTAGCAACATGTGTTGATGTTTTACATGTTCGTGTCTTTGTGTTATAACTCTAGATGCCAGATAGTTCATTTCGCCAATAAAGAAGTTTCCGTAAAATTGCATGACAAATTATCATTACTAATTAATGAAAGTGCTAAAAATGTCATACATGCCTATTATGGTCGAATCCCACGAAACATATTGAGTTTCCAATGATTAAAAAAATTAATCATGTAATTTTCAAATTTCGCTACCATAAAATAGTCTTGGATATCAGGAATAGTCTTGTTTATCTTCATTTAACGTAGTCAGCCATTATATGATCTCGTTTCCGAGAACTCCTTCCTCGTTTTCAAAAAATTTTGCCGATGTTCAGCAACGTGCCTTATTATTTTCAATCCGACTCCATAACTTTCATGCTTACCATATGAGCATCGTGCTTTACATATTCGCAATTAAAGTTAGTCAACCAATTACAAAAAAAACACAACGAGAAAACAAAAAGTGTATCAATGTTTCAGCGGTCACACGTGGGGATCCACATATCATAACAATAGATGGACTGCAATACACGTTCAACGGACTAGGCGAGTTCTGGCTGGTTCGTAGCGCCGACGTTATGGTACAAGGAAGAGCATCTCGGGCGAAAAATGCTGAAGGTACGTGTTTCATATTTGCTATATATACATTGACGTATGACAACAATACTACTACTACTACTACCTAATAATAATAATAATAATGAAATAAATTAGCTATGATGATGATAGTACTACTAATAATAGTAATAATATTAATAATAACAATGACAACAATAATAATAATGTTTTTATTAAAAAAAAAATCGTATCGTTACCTAATACCTCAGTCATGTATAGCACTGTATGCCTTGCTGTTGTGACATCATCAATACGATGTTTGTCGTTTCATCAGGTAATGTGACGATGGCGACAGAGTGGACGGCCTTAGCAGTTAGAACGTCCGGCAACAACACAGTCCAGGTGCAGATAAACCAACGGACAGGACTCGACATCATCATTAATGGCGTCAAGGAAGACTTCGACGACCTTCCCACACAACAGTTCTCTGGTATGAAGCAATTTCTCCGCAATGCCATGGATACAACCATAATATGGAATAAACACAGAGATCGTAATTAACTAGAGTTGACAAGATTTACCAAGATTGCCATCTGAAGCAATGAAATCCTAGTTAATGTGGACAAGGAATTGAAAGGTTTATTGAGAATCCAAAATAACGTAGAATAACAGCACGATGTAAAACGGTTGCTTCTGTAGTACATCTATCGCGTTTGACCATTAAGGTGGACATGTTCAAGTAAAGCGTATTTTATAATTGTTGTATATGTGTTGTTAGATGCCACCGTGACGTTCGATGCAGACAAAATGACAGCTGTCATTAGCTTTCGTGCTGAGAACGATTATGTCATCAAGATCATGGCAATAGAAAGAACACTGTCGTATATGATGAGCTGGCCTCGAGACGCAGGTACAGTCTTGTCTTTTCATCATGAAGAGCCGTCATGTCCGTCATCATCATAAAACGTATCATTCACTGCAAGTGTCGGACCGTCCAACGTGTGCAATGTCCAGTTGCTGGTGCTTCTATTCTGCTTGTGCGTTCAGCCTACTGTTACGTTTCCCATTGGTGACCATGTTAACGTTTTGCACGATTATAAGAAAACAGGACCATAAAAAATTCTGAAACTTATTTCCTGCCTTTGTCATCACCTCAAAATCACAAATTTCTAACTCTTTTTTAAAATGGCTGAACATGCCATACCCGTTAATGTTTACCAATTTCTGCATAAATTACTACGCACATGTGCCTTGTGAAAAAATTGCCAAAAATCCTTCCGCCTATTTAAATCGTCTAAAAATCCACGGTTACACTGCTGACATGTTCTACCAGCAAACTTGCCAATGTGTCTGCTGAAATGCAGTTATGTCAGATTATATGATTTTTTTAAATTACACATTTAAAATTACTGTGCTCTGCAACACACCAGGAAGTCTAACTGAGGCATGATCCCTTGTAATCTGCTGCTGCTGTTGTGGCTATCGGTGGTGGTACAGCAACAATAACAGAAGAGTAACGCTGATATTGCAGCTACTCAAAGTTCAATTGCTGCCGTTGACAATGTTGTCGGCGGTATTTTTGCGAATTATCACGATCCTAACTCCAGTAGGAGGAATTGAAATCTACAATATCCACACACCTGAGAATCACCTATCTTGTGTTTTGCAGCTTCGTCAGCTGGGTTGCTAGGCAACGGCAATGGTAACGTGGATGATGACCTAGAGACTCCTGATCACATTGTGATTGCAAGCAATGCAACGTCGAGAGAGGTGTTCGAACAGTTTGCCATGACATGTAAGTACCAAATAGGTAAATAATATAATATTGATTAATTGACTCAAGAAGTACATCGCTATGCAAATTTGATAATGCACCATAATCTGCTTCTAAACCTGAACAAACTGGAAGCTATAGTGATACCAGCTGTGACCAGCAGGAAATGTGCTCAGTCTTCTGTAATGTCGATGTATGTGACTGCACTGAAGCTGTGCATCCTTGGTATTGGCATTATGTTCAATTCTGCTGTGTCGATTGTAGCACAAGTAAAGCGCACTTGCCAGACAGCATGCTGTCAACTTTGCAGAATCACTAGGATTAGACAATCTCTCTCCACTAGTTATTTTATTATGTCAGGCTTGGAATGTGTTAATGTGGTGTTATGCTGACTCCATGAATACAAACACACACATACGCATGCACGCACGCACATACACACTGCATTGTATTCATAATTATTAAAGAAACATAATGTGCATCATCCGTCATTGTCCAAACCTATCTGCATTATTTCCCGTGTAGGGCAGACATCAGAAGCAGAATCTCTGTTCGTCTACGACACCGGATCCAGCCACGCCTCCTTCTTCGACCCCTCGTTCAAGCCGCTGTTCGAGCTAAATGTGACAGATGCAGCCGCTGTTGAAAATGTGACCCGGATGTGCCATGGCTACCGACAGTGCGTCTTTGATTACTTTGTCACTGGTAATGCGCCATTGGCACTGGCCACAGCTGAGGCCATCAGAGAACACGAGACCTTCGTCAAGGCATCAGAGAAAGGCAAGCGATTTGTATTTTTAATAGCATGTCTTCTACTCACCAACAGAACGAATCTCACAAAATACATTAAATGAACAAAGTAGGCCTATTGCTTGGCTGCCCACTACCATTAACTACCACTGAGTATCCAATAAATGACAGATAAAGATTTTTGCGAAAACAACATATCGACTGGTACCAATAATCACCTAATTAGCTGTCGCAAAATAGCAAAGCCATATTTTTAGGTGTGTGGGTGAGAATATGCCATGTTCACAATAATCTGAAGAAACGTATGCGCAATGGATCGATATTCTAAATTACTAACAATTATTTCACAGATAAAGTGCAAACAAATTGCTATTACTATGCGATTATAAAAAACGGAAACACGTTTCGAGAAACGAGGCAGCGACAGAAATTGCCTCAAAACATTGACCCTCTTCGAAGTCTCACTGTACGGTAATACACAATGCATTAAATGTATGAAAATCACCGAGCCGTTCGATCACTTTCCAGTAGTGGTTATTAGGCTTACGAGTAGTTGCGTACATTTTCGACCGATAAAATGAAATGGTGTCTTTACAGAGTGCACGGATGTGTCGCAACAGTGCTTCCATCTGTCAATCACTAGTATTGGATATACGAAAATATTGATCAAAAACCTGTTTTCTTTGAAAATGTTAACTTTGCATTCTCAGTAATCAATATATGCGAGATCTCAAAATGAGGTGAAATCTGGCGCAAAAACCACACCGTATTGCTACCAATCATAATCATTCGTACATATACAAAAACAATTCAACTTACGTTTGCTAAATAAATTGTGATGATACCATACTGCTATTCAACAAGCGGATATTGTTAAAGCTATACCGGGTATGTTATCAGAGTATTTAGAAGTGAACTACCAATTAATGTTGTAAATGTGTTTTTTCGACAAACGTTCGACAAATTGTCCAGGCGTCCTATTGCATATTTTATATTGCAATATTTGAAATCCCAGTTACTTGTTAAACATTAGTTTTATGTTATTATATATCTGCTTGCAGTAATCACGTGCGGATTTCTCGAGACGCCACGAAATGGCACGAAAAACGGACGCAGTTCACTGGTCGGTTCCGTTATTAAGTTCTCTTGCAACGATGGGTTTCTTCTGCGAGGTTCGGCTCAGCGACGATGCACTGAAGCAGGAATGTGGGATGGCGAGGACACTTTGTGTAAGTAGCATTTGTGAGTTCCGATAAACGTTCTTGTCGTCGTGCAATATAGGCTAAATAAATTTATAAAACTAGTTCCCTTATCAATTAATTTTGGAAACAACATACAATAATTTACTCTATCGAATGCTTTAGAAGCATCAAGTAATAAAACATGTACAGTACTACCATTATTTACATAATATGAAATAGTTTATGTTACCATAAAAGTACGCATTCTTGTAGATAAGCCATCTTTAAACCTAAATTGTAAATCTGATGTGTCAAAAACTACAGTTTGTTGTTTGATAATAATGGCATCATAAAGCTTGCCAATGATGCTGCCTAACGTCAATGCTCTACAGTTATCAGAGCTATGATGTGCCTTTCTTTTATCTTTCTGAAGTGGCACCATAGTACCTATTAGTAAATCACTTGGGATACACCATGAGTAAGCACGCCATTGTAGAGCAAGGTTAATGCCTTAAACAGTTTTTCAGTACCATGTATAATATGGTTAGAAAATATGCCATTTTCTTCTTTTTACCATGTTTCATACAATTTACACATTTCTTGAGATCATCAATTGTGAAACCCACCTTTATAAAATATCTGTCAATTTTGCCTGGAAACATTGACACATCTGACATTTACATAATCAGGAGACATTTTTGTTCATTAATGTATCGTATCATGCGATAGTTAATGATTTATCTATTATCCGATATCACTATTCATTTTACTAATGCATATGAGAATCCTCTTTGTGTATCCTGTACTACCTTAGTTAAGTTTTAAAGAAAACATTTATATCAATATCTTCTTAATTATTAAATATAGACATTTATATGTTGTCTTCTCTAAATGTTGTGGTCCTGCCACACTCTGTTAGTCGTTTTTCACGACAACAGCTGATAATAATAACATCAACAACAAGAACAATTCTATTGCGTCTTAATCCTCAGAAACGACAGCTCAGAGGCGAATCAAGACAAAGATTTACCAAAGGTATAATCTTGAAATTGGTAAGCAATATCAAAGTTGTCAACTATGGTCTCAGGGTTCTGGAATCAGCTTCGCTACAAATATCTTCTTGGTTTCGCAGGTATGTATGCTCAGCTTGCGGGGTGCGGAATTCTAGAGACGCCAACAAATGGCAACAAAAACGGCAGCGGTTCACTGGTCGGTTCCGTTATTAAGTTCTCTTGCAACGACGGGTTTCATCTGCGAGGTTCGGCTCAGCGACGATGCACTGAAGCAGGAACGTGGGACGGCGAGGAAACTTTGTGTAAGTAGCATTTGTCAGTTCCGTTAAATTTTCTTGTCATTGTGCAATATAGGCTAATGCATGTAAATAAATGAATTTATAAACTGTCAGTTCCAAGTGCAAATATGAGTTCAAATAATATATATTAGATTAGGCTACCTCGTTGATTATCAGTTATACAATTACAGCACCCATGTATTTGGTGTGGTTTTCCAGGAGTTGCATGACTAGTATCAATTATGTTCACGCCACATGCACTGCGTGCGTGCGTGCGTGCGTGCGTGTGCATGAAATTTAGATAGTTTAAAAAAGCGTCTACAAGGTTGTCACCCCAATGGCAAATGAACAAAGACGCCATCAGCTAATGAAATCCTCATTTACAAATTCTTCCGCCATCTAGTTCTACTGCCTTTTAGTGTTTCCGAAAAGACATTTTATCAATATCTTCTGAACCAGTACAATGAAACATTCCGTTTGGTCTCGTCTGAATATCATCGTGTTTACTGTTGTCACGCCACACTCTGCAAGGCATTGTTCGCAACTAAGGTATCTCAGGGATCATCCTATTTTTAAATATGTGTTCTGTTTCACAGGTGTAGTCGGCGGGACAAACGTGACGTGCAAGTTTCTTGAGACACCACCAAATGGCAAGAAAAACGGAAGCAGTTCACTGGTCGGTTCCATTGTTAAGTTCTCTTGCAATGACGGGTTTCTTCTGCGTGGTTCGGCTCAGCGACGATGCACTGAATCGGGAATGTGGGACGGCGACGACACTTTGTGTAAGTAGCATTTGTCAGTAAGTAGGGGAAGGCGGGGCATGTCCGCACACCAAGGTATAATGTACCATAACTAGTGAACGGTTTATACCAGAAGGGCCAAATTTCGCCTTGCTAATCTGTACATTTAGTAGTTTAATACTACAAATTACAAAACTTCAACTCCACTAAGAAAAACGTATATGTTATCAATATAATACATAAGTATACATCACGTATTTCAGTCGTTTGCGACAGAGCAGATCTGTAGCCATCGTAAATTTCTGGCTGCAGAACATCATGTGTCTTGTTAGGTATATCCATAAGTATTACTTGGGGGTCAAATGCGTCCATACAAATAATATAAACACAACCAGCTGTAGGTTATATAAGACGAAAAACAAGACACAGAATACAAACAACATTATAATTATACTCTTCAAGATACATGAACAATGAACCCATATTAACTGTCGTGTTATATGATTACTCTTTGACACATCCTAACTCAAAATTCCACCTTCCATATATATTTTGGGGGCCAACGTCCCACCTGTTTTTTTAGGCCAACCTCCCATATTTTTTTGTCGGACCAACCACCCAATTCCTGCTACATGGGCATTTCTATTAGCAACTGACACACATCATACACCCCCACATACACCAAGCACGTGCATGCATGTGCTTGTCGTGTAAAAAGATTACACAAGACTGGGATGATGAGAAGTGGACAAGAACACGATTGGCTTATGACGTCTGCCTGTTTGATCTCTTCTAATTATCATGTTGTATTTAATTTTGTTAAACAACCACATTCAGCCTGTCTAGAGTGTTTCACAAATAAAGTCCTTCAGTTCGTACATAACATAAGTCACAACAATGTTCTCTGTTTTACAGGTGTTGATGATCAGCCCACACAGTCGAAGTGGGCCATTGGTTTGTACGTGATCTACTGCATGGCGGCAGGAGGCGGCTTGCTCGTCATTCTCGCCTCCGTTACCTGTTGTGTGTGCATGTGCAGACGTTAGGAAGAACTTCACAAAGGTGCACCATACGCTTGAATGGACTTTGCATAGCATGTGTGTCTGTGCATTGCAATGTATAACTATATATGCGGACAGACTTGAATGTAATTATAACTGAATGTAATATTGTTGTATGTATTGATTTTTAAAAAAAGCTAGTAAAATATGGTAAAAGAGACTCCTTTTAAGACTAGAAGATAGTCGCTCTCAAACTGCCACTTTGAAGGTGTTGTAATTTCTCTATAATTGCGTACAGTAGTGAGTGGCTGTAGCCAAGAACGCAAACTAATAGTTGCTAAAACATTAGCAAATGGCTACTTTGGCAAGTTAAGCTTGGGTGAGTCAGACCTTTCCTGAATTAACAAGGACAGCTTATTGGCCATAGCGAGACCATTGACCATGTATCATGTGATGTGTGAATAACATTGGATGTATAAAGTGTAATGCTTTGCGTCATCATACCTAAAATACACTGTAGTGAATTTATCTTTTTCTACAAAACTGGTGTGTGATATTATATGGTAAAATTGGTGACCAAGTTGACATTGATCAGTTGACTGTATGATATTGCTCAAATACTTTAATATGTTGCAACTTGCATATGTATATTTTATTTCACAAGAAATATATTGTTTGTTTGTTTTACAATATCCTATGTAATAATATATAAATTATGATTCATAGGTTGTCATACCTCTATACAATCAGCCTGTACATATACGACTGTAACATGTATATGTATGTATGTACATAACATGTATAGATATATTAATGTATGTGTGTTTATATAATGTTGTCTTGTATAGTGTTGTAAATGTCTTAAATAAATAGAGACCAGTCACAGCAGCATATCGTATTAATTAAAGGCGATTTACGAGATGTCTATTTAACACCATATTGGAAGAATTGTTGAATGTAGTAACTGTGTTATACTGTAACACCCACTAAATAAACACTTATCAACAGTGAAAACGAGTTGCAAATTGCTCTGGTTTACGACCTCAGACGAATTAACGGCAAGGTGACCAGCTTTGGTCTTTTGTCTAACCCATCTGTGCATGAACCTTGAATCAGAAGACTTCAATACATACGTTCTCCATCAAACGATGACATGTATATAATGTGCCGTGACACCTACAGATGAGATCACTTTTATTTGTGATGTCGAGTTAATCTGACACTGTACCCTGCACCAAGTAATTTGTTATAGATGTTTGCTCAAGGGTTAGCTTCTTCTAAACACAACTATTGAGATTACTCAACTCAGCTCAGACGACTAAGAACATATTTGATAGATTTGATCAACTACGTATTCATGAGTCAATATTGTTGAATTATATTTTGATAAGTGTAGTTCATCTGAATTTTGTAAATTTTTTGTGAGTACATCATCCTTGAGAACTTGTAGCTAAACAAAAGTCCTGGTTATGGGGCAATGCACCTAAGTGTTAATAAAAACTAACCATTTGCAAGCACAATCAAGAATGTCACGCTAATCTAAAAGTAGAAAAATCTGTTAAAATTTTCAGTTTTCCTGCAGACTGACAAGTTCACCAGGGCGACCAATAAGTGTTCACCAGGGCGACCAATAAGTGTTCACCAGGGCGACCAATAAGTGTTCACCAGGGCGACCAATATGTGTTCACCAGGGCGACCAATAAGTGTTCACCAGGGCGACCAATAAGTGTTCAACAAGGCGACCAATAAACGTTTGGCAGTTGGTGAAATTGGTGATTCGATGTGTTAAGTGGTTTCGACTGAAGTCGAAGGACCAACGCAAACTCTCAATCAAGACAGCTGCTAACTCATAACGGGATAAGTTTAGTAAACAAAGGCCAAAATATGTTGCATAAATCAAGTTTAGACTCAAACAGCCTGGCAATATACTATTGGCAAGTGTAGGTCTAGTAGAGGTTTATTTTCATTTGGTGAATTTTGCCTGACGTGGCCCATGAAATATAGATGCTGTGTGTTCAACAAGGTTTCTCTTGTAAATCACTGGCATAATGTTCTTGATTGTAGTTGCAAATGGTTTAGTAACTCTTATAGGTGCATAGGCCCAAACTCATTACTTTTGTTTCCTTTTGAAAAACGCCCCCAATGCTTGACTCATTTCGAAAAGAAACAGGCAATCAACTCAGTCGCTATTTTGTTATTGTATAGATCAGGGATTACAATGGGTTAGTGGCGCCATCTGTTAGATTAGACAGATATTAACGTAACAGTGGGTAGTAGAACTAGAGGACACAGTTGCATTAACAAAAGAATGGTGTACCGGTAGATTGTAAAGGAAAAAAGTACTCATTCTCCTTGTGGACAATAAATGATTGACACAGATAATCTACTGATTGCCTGGGTGGATCCAGTCCCAGAAAAAGGGGGGGTGACCAGTTTAAAAAAAAACACCAGGTGACTTCTAGTTATAAATCCAAATTTCCATAGGATACATGCGCGCATGTACGCATGCACATCTTAAAAAGTGCCTATTCATCATGTCAATTTTATCAACATTTATAAGTGGTCAAAATTTAAGTTGTCCATGATTAATTTTGCATGGTTGAATTTAGAGGTCACTGCATTCAGGGAATCGTGACAACTATATTTATCACCACTCTCTGTGAAGATATAGGCCTCATATGAGGGGGTGTGGCAGGAAGTAGGAAATGGGTTGTGACCCCTGTCAAAACCCCACCCTCCCACATATAATTCACAAACTGCAAACACAGCCAGGTCTTGGCTACTAACTCAACAAAGAAAAGCATTCGGCAAATAATGTTCTGTATTCCTTAACTGGAAAATGCTAGAAATCAATGTCGTTAATATCGTGCGAGTTTGTGGCATTTTCTGGTACTGGTGAATCAGCAGACTGCAGAAGACGCCCTCTGGTGATCTCACAGAGACATCCTTTCTTTGTACACGATGTAGAATGACCAGGAGTGGGTGTTGTCAATGGACTGTCAGTGCTGCCATCTGTTGGACTTTGTCCAGCCAACTATAAAACAACAAAACATAATGTTATATCATATCTTATATCAGCTGCTACTACTGTAAACTATTAGTACACCACGAACTGCATTTAAATGTGCTTTTCATTTCTTGTAACAATTAAAAATAGTTATCACATTCATCTATGCAAAGATTATCCTAGCATAGTGTGCTTCATTTTTCCATAACTGAACTTTCAGTTCGTGTGAGAATGTTAGAACATTGCAAAAACGAAAAACTAAGTTAAAATCAATTGTTAAAACAAAAAAATTTAAAACAAATTTTGGCCCAATTGTCATTGCATATCATCATATTACCTTGGTGGCCTTGAACGTGTACATTTTAAAAGATTTTATTATCCTGTCTGCAGTGAACAGTGTATCAAGTTTAATTGATACAATATCATAGGTGCCAACCCTGAGTAGTGCACAACCATAAGATTGGTAACATAAATCCGTAAATCCGCAAATAAACCCATAAGATTATGGCTGCTGGTTTGCATGGATATATGATTAGATTCTCATGAGACTTTGAAGCAGCTGACTGCACACAGGTAAAATTATTGGTCTTAAAATGTGTTTTGAACAGTTGATGTGTTATGCGCGTACCATTTAACAAACCTGGGCTGTAACCCGAAATACAAAAGTATTAGTAGTTCCACATACTTACTCTCCTAACTTTGTGTGGTTTTCCAATGCCAAGTCTGGAAATATAAATAACCGGTCATGTGGTGAGAATAATCTATTTCTGAGCAGCAAGAGTTGTGGTTTCTAACATGTTAGTTACAATATTAGCAATACCTGTAGCTAATTTTTTATGGTTGCCAACATAGAAGGAAGCCTGATTAAAAATGTTGTAAAACTACACAATGCCAGACTATCATAAAGCACATGTAAGTTGCAATTGGCAATCATCGTTTCGTCTCCTACCTACCACCAAATGTTGATTTTATTAGAATAGCCATATAAATGTCTTGCCAAAACACTCATTCAATATGGCCTAATACCAGCATACGTCATAATAGTTCAATTATATCATTGCAACCTTATTTCTAATGTAACTAAGTAATGGCCGTATTTCATGATGGCAATCATGTCACAGTAATAGCCTGGCCAATCACAATCATGCTTACATCCACAGTTATATAACTTGAGTGAAGTGATTCGACAACAGGACACACATGAACCTCTTGTGTGGGATCTGTTACGTCCCCTGGCATAGACTCTAAGCACAACAGGCCTACAGCTTTTGTTGTCTCTCTCAGATGCATACTTCCTTCCTTCCCATACACCAGGTGCAGCGACTCAGCCAGTTGCACCCAATTTTGATAGAACATGCACGCCGAAGAAATAATTTAAATGGTGTGCGCCAAAGAATTAATTCAAATGGCATGTTAGTTATGAATCCATATAATAAATACCTTATCGGATGATAATGGGTTTTATGCACTCGTTGCTTCAGAATGTTGTATTAGGCTCACAAGTTCACTCTACACAACATTCTGAAGCAACGAGTGTATATCCCTCACCTGGGCAGCCCTTGGTTGAGTCCTTCTAGCATCATGCAGGCCTTGCACACTGCCTGACTACAGATATAGCCACATCGACTGCAGTTGCCTGTTGAAACATGTCATCAAACATGTCATCAAACATCTCTGAATTAGTTCATTAGTTCATGTCAGCTTGGTGAAGTCAACATTAGTTCAAGTCAACATTAGTTCATGTCAGCTTGGTGAAGTCAACATTAGTTCATGTCAGCTTGGTGAAGTCAACATTAGTTCAAGTCAACACTAGTTCATGTCAGCTTGGTGAAGTCAACATTAGTTCATGTCAGCTTGGTGAAGTCAACATTATACCTTATTAGTCACTACCAATATATAAAATGTAACTCAGTGACATTCCTATGAAAGGCTACTCATGAATCGGGCACCATATGTTCAAACATGTTAGTTTCTGTCACTGTGCAGCATTATGTAGGTCATATGCAACTTCAAGGACATTTTATGTTCACATACACTGTACCCAATACATACATTTTATAGTGAATAAATAAAATCACAACAAAACAATACTATGCTGTAGGTCACTCTGCCATCTGGTGGTCCAACACGCAAACCATCAGCACGATGTGGGCTGATGCATATATCAGTTAAAATACCACTTAGTGACGTCAGGGTTTTGGTTGTGACTAAGAAGATGTAAACACAATGTGAGCAATTGAAAAATTTGCAGAATCATGTTAGTTCAAGAAGGTTGTACCCTAACTAGTGAACACTAGCAGTGAGTACTCCCTAAGGTAATAGATACCCTAACTAGTGAACACTAGCAGTGAGTACTCCCTAAGGTAGTAGATACCCTAACTAGTGAACACTAGCAGTGAGTACTCCCTAAGGTAGTAGATACCCTAACTAGTGAACACTAGCAGTGAGTACTCCCTAAGGTAGTAGATACCCTAACTAGTGAACACTAGCAGTGAGTACTCCCTAAGGTAGTAGATACCCTAACTAGTGAACACTAGCAGTGAGTACTCCCTAAGGTAGTAGATACCCTAACTAGTGAACACTAGCAGTGAGTACTCCTAAGGTAGTAGATACCTAACTAGTGAACACTAGCAGTGAGTACTCCTAAGGTAGTAGATACCTAACTAGTGAACACTAGCAGCGAGTACTCCCTAAGGTAGTAGATACCCTAACTAGTGAACACTAGCAGTGAGTACTCCCTAAGGTAGTAGATACCCTAACTAGTGAACACTAGCAGCGAGTACTCCCTAAGGTAGTAGATACCCTAACTAGTGAACACTAGCAGTGAGTACTCCCTAAGGTAGTAGATACCCTAACTAGTGAACACTAGCAGTGAGTACTCCCTAAGGTAGTAGATACCCTAACTAGTGAACACTAGCAGTGAGTACTCCCTAAGGTAGTAGATACATCACAGTGCTCAAGAAATGTTTTTTAATGCAGGACGGTGTCCTACCACCAGTGGAACAGGGCAGGTTCATGTTTATATGTTGCTGTTTTTGGTGAGTTTGTTATGAAAAATTTAATGTTATACATGCAAAGCCAGCAACAAGTGAAGCGATCATAAAACAAACTCTTTTTGCATTTTTATGTACAAAATTATTGAGAAATTCACCAATTTGAGTCCCCAAAATACTGCCGGACATTCTGTCCAGCTACTCAACAGCCAGAACATTTTAAAACCTAGGCTGGTCAATTCGTTATGTCAGCCATTGTGTTTGAGCAATGCATTAAGGGGCAATTCACAACTGTCGACATTTACTTATTCGGACAAAGCGTACTGAGGAGAGGGGATCAAGGCCTGCGTACTCATTTTTATGTCGGTCGGATATCAAATATGACCATCGCTGCCAAGTGCCAAGTAGTGAACTGTTATGGAATTACTTTTGTAATTGCTCACAACCCAGCCCTGTAATACAGTATAACATCTTGGAAATTCACAACTACATAGAAAACAATTATCAATGTGACACCACCACAGGAAATCAGGAAAATGATCAACATCTTAAAGTACAAATTCAGGGAGGGGGAGGGGAGGGGGAGGGGAGGGGGCATGAGAATTATCTTTGAATAAATAGGTAAATGTGAAGACTTCTGAACGGCCCCTAGACACAAAATGAACATTTATAAAGAGAGAATCTGTAAAACTGTGTTAAAACACTCACTCTGGACCGGCATCTTCACACCTTCCTTCACTGACAGACTTTCTCCAGAATGAATGATGTCTGAAATAAACAGATAATAAACCGTGACACCCATGAAAAATGGATGGGTGACATCCACGACAATTCCACAAGAGGGCAAATTCTAAATTTTCACGCGTTACTTTTTTAGAAAACATTTTTAAACAGTCTCCATATGTGAATCCGCATATCTTTCCCAAGTAATCTCCACACAGTCAATCACTCTGTCGGGAATCATAGAATATAGCAAAAGGAAACGCTATTATGATGAATGAATTTATTTCAACAAAACACATTAAACGATCAACACTATTAATATAACACATGGCATTGATTGTAATTTGTTGAAGAAGGACCAAAAGAAGTATGTTTCTAATTATACTTTCTATAATACTTATATTGTTTACCCCTTTAAAATGTATTCATATATAAACAACAAACAGCAGTCATACATTAATACCTGAAGCATTGAGCACATACCTATTCAATATTTGAATTGTGTAGTACTTTTTGAACAGGTGAACATTCCTACAAAAAATCTGAATACCCCATTTAGCACTTACCGATTATTGAGCTCGACCGAACCTTTTCTGCATCCTTAATAAAGGCACGTGCAAAGCCCCTGAAATCCGAGAAATAATGTTTTCTAAAATACACTACCTGAATTCTAACCTACATTTAACAATGATTGTTCTAGCAAAGTCATTATAACCAAAAGGACATGGAAATCATTCAGCCACGGTGCTGATTTATACTGGAAGTTTACAATAATAATACAAGAGAAGCAGAAATACGTATGTCCAAAAACAATTGTCAGAGTAAATATCATTCCTCAAAGATTTTCTCATATAAGATGGACACAACCGTATAAGTATTTTCTGTTTGTGTAACTGCCTGTGGTGTGAACATGTTTCAACATATTTACCTGTATGCTTGTGGTGTGAGCATGTTTCAACACATTTACCTGTATGCCTGTGGTGTGAGCATGTTTCAACATATTTACCTGTATGCCTGTGGTGTGAGCATGTTTCAACATATTTACCTGTATGCCTGTGGTGTGAGCATGTTTCAACACATTTACCTGTATGCCTGTGGTGTGAGCATGTTTCAACACATTTACCTGTATGCTTGTGGTGTGAGCATGTTTCAACACATTTACCTGTATGCTTGTGGTGTGAGCATGTTTCAACACATTTACCTGTATGCCTGTGGTGTGAGCATGTTTCAACACATTTACCTGTATGCTTGTGGTGTGAGCATGTTTCAACACATTTACCTGTATGCCTGTGGTGTGAGCATGTTTCAACACATTTACCTGTATGCTTGTGGTGTGAGCATGTTTCAACACATTTACCTGTATGCTTGTGGTGTGAGTATGTTTCAACACATTTACCTGTACGTCTGTGGTGTGAGCATGTTTCAACACATTTACCTGTATGCTTGTGGTGTGAGCATGTTTCAACACATTTACCTGTATGTCTGTGGTGTGAGCATGTTTCAACACATTTACCTGTATGCTTGTGGTGCATAGATGCATTCCGTAGAGAAATATTCCAACTTCTTTAAATATGCATACCTGCAAAACCATCGCAACAATGTCAAAACAAGATATTTTCTCCCAATCCCTGCAATGACCCACTGGGTGTTGTAAGACCCTCAAAAGGATATAAAAACATTTGCAGGTCCAAGTTTTCAATAAGACTAATTACATGTAATAAGCACAGAGAAAGTCAAGATAACCTGGTGCTCATCAAGTTGGTAATTTCTGCGAATTTGGACCTAGTGACCTCAATTTCACAAATCTGGATCAAATGAATGCCTCGTGGCGACTGCATTGATGCAATAAGTTGTAAATTGGCATAATACAAAGACGCTATTTTTGTTTGCAATTGTTATTACTTACATAACAATTTCCTTCTCATATGTGTACTTGAAAGGTTTGCACCTTGGGAGTGCTCCTTCTGTGCCCTGAAAATAAAATGCAACATGTGGTTAAACGTTGAAACCCATCTAGGCGATTCAAGCCCACATAGTCTGTGACGTCTCCTTTGTGCAAGTGGATAAGAATATACCCACCCCCTGGATTCAATACCAGTATATAGTGCTGATTAACCCCCTGGCTACAACCATCAGGTACGTATTTATACAGTTGTGTGAACTGATGCAATGTGGTGTGAACAAAATTACACAGGCTTTAAAGAGAACCAAGATTATTTGTAGCCCAGTCCTACCGATTGAGGGTCTGATGTTTAGGGGCGACTATTGGAGATCATTTTACTATTGCGATATATAACTGCGACACTATCAGCAAATAACCAGGAAAGCAGTTGAAAACCATAATTGATGGCCACAGAGGCAATTGATTCAAAATTGTGGATCAGTGAATGAACTCTGATCAACAATTGTTGTTGCTAGGTCGATAAATAATTAAAATTACAAAATAAAGTTGAAAATGAACGAGCACTATTACAGTGACACAAGTAGTCCTGCTGGTTTGATTTGTCAACTGTCATCACTATCGATAGCTCAGCAAACTATCTACAATAAATATCAATAGTTAAATTTAGTATCTATAGCACTGCATCATCACATCGACTACTGCCATACATCAATAGTTTTAAGTATCATTACACTGCTACTGACATTCTAACCACTGCACTACCCTTTGACTGGACACACAAAGAGAAATGTTGATAATAATAATAATATGAATTGTACTAACAAATTTGCTTAACAAATGAAATAAATTGTACTAACAAATTAAACAACAATTGAAATATATTAACCCAAAAAAAATTCCTAGTACTTTGTCTAATTTTCACATGGTGTCAATTTGCCAAACAAAGTTTCATATGTAATAGAGTTACATAATAATGAAGCTGTGAGCAATTTTTTTGTGGTGCAAAACAATTTGACAAAATCGATCTATCAACTCACAGTGATAATTGCAGTGCACCTCCGAAGTCGACCAATATCCCCCCGAAGAACTGAAGAAAAACAGTGTGATAATAATTGTACTTTGAACTGTTGCTGCAAAATAGAAACAGTCAGCATTAGTGATAATTCACATAAAATAAAGATCAAGTGATACAAATTAACTACTAATGTACACACTTGCATTAGTTGTGTCATCTATTTAAGTAGATAGTAAGGACAGTCTCCTAACATTGTTCTTTTCAGATGACCCATAAATACCTAAATGTTATTTCACCTACCATTCATGATGATAGTTTCCGCAATGTCATCAGCATTGTGACCTTGAAAAAAGATAACACTGATGAAAAAAGCTATGTTACTAATCACCATAATTAACATTTGTTATTCTACAACATATTTTTAGTAAAACAAGTATGCATGCATTAATATTTCACATTTAACCACACTCTTTCCTAGTCGTATTTACTGACATCCTTGGTATTAATGAACAATTTATGTTAGATGTGTATTTCTTTCCTAGATTTAAAATATGCTACAAACTAGTTGTGAATTTTAAGATCTTTGCAAATCCTTGATAGCATCAAAATCACATACATATAAACTTTTTTCTGAGATTAATTTATTAGTTTAATGAATTATGAAATGTTATATTAATTTAACTTAGCAAAATGTTAATTTATCATACTTATTTACTTATCCTCTTAATACCTTAGGCAGTGTACAAGGCCATTAATTTACCATAGCTATTGATTAAATATTTATTTATTCTTAGTTAAATGCCCCATATCTGACTGAAACTATTAAAAATCCAAGACTAAATTAATAACATAAAAGGTGCAATTTTTTAATGGATGATTTAATAGTATGCTCCAATTATATGTATACTTACGGTGGTACAATTACAGGGTCTACTATTACCTGTGACAATCTTGTTACACTGTAACATTATGGCTCCACGATCGAGGGCTTGACGTCGGAACACACCACAGAACGTGCCTGTGTAGCAGGCGTAACACATTATTAATATAAAATAATAATATCTATAATACAAAAGTAGTTTGTGACTCTGTCTGTCTGTTCCCTCATATCTCCCGTCAGTTTCGCATGTATGGGGCTGAAATCTTGTATGCATGACCATGGATGGTTCGTACATTAAAATATTTCCCAAGGAGTGGGGATATTACATGTGTGGACATCTGGCATAGATTACATAACTCAGAACAATGTGAGTTCATAGTTGCATACAACTGTTAACAACGATATGCATGTTTTCTAGGAAATATTACGTGATCTACGTCAAACAGTGAATCTTTAAACTGGCAAATGGACATGATTTCGGGGGCTTGAAGTGGTCTTTGCCCGACCAAAACTTGTTTGTTGCATGAAGACCTTCATGTCCCAGTAGAATGCAATGACAAAGCGAGGTGACAATGACACGTATTCTGACCAAGCTGTTTGTCTGATAAAAATTGTTCATTCAAGTGTGATTGCCACAGTCATAAAAATATGTAACTAAATACTGACTAGTGCAAATAAAGGTTATTACATATACTGCATGTTTTACTTTTTAGTTATGTGAGGAGGGGGGATTTTGTCCTAGTTGCCATTTAGGTCAGGAGATTTTGTCCAGGGGGATTATGTCAGGGGGGATTTTATCCATACACTGGGAAACAGACCCTCAATGGTCAACACCATAGAAGGAATATCAAAGAGGGTTTACTTGTCTATACATTGATCTAGACAAGACTACTGATCAACTATGACCATTACTATGCTATGATGCCTTACAGTATGTAACTCACAGTTGTTCTTCAGGCCAATCTCCTTGACAATGGCATCCATGGTCCAGCCATACAGATCCTACAATGAGACCAGATATAAAGGTTATGCAGTAAGAACATGCATACAGGTCCCAATATGACCCCAGCCACAAAGGTCCTACATTAAGACCTGTGTGTGCGTGTGTGCGTGCGTGCGTGCGTGCGGGTGTGGGTGTGTGTGTGTGTGTGTGTGTGTGTGTGTTTATGAATAAAACAATATATATAAGATATTATATAAACTGCTTGCTGTGAAATATATAAAATATGATAAAAACAACCATACAAATTAGATTTAATAAAAAAGGCTGTGTCAACATTCAAAGTATAAACATGATCTATTGATCTGATGAGATTCCTCAGGGATATCAGTGCCTACCTCATAAGAGAGGATCTTCAGGGGAAGACTGTATTCCTCTTTGTTCCGTTTCACAGTCTGGTGGAGCAGATATTTATTTAGTCATTAATTTATTTATTAAACAATCAACTTTCTAATGTATAAGTCCTAGAACTGGGACATTTAAGACATGCGTTGAATTTATAAGAAACTGCTGCAATGAGTTTCAACACTGTGTTTATGTGGCTACTTAAAGTTACATCACAGAAGCTGAATATCTTATCAAAAGATCTAAGTAACTATATCATGTCATCATTATCATCACCACAGCTGTATAAACCATAAGTGAGTACCTGGCCACAGACAGAGGTGGATATGTGAATGAATAATCTTTGTGCAGTAATTGCTGCATGGCTGAATGTTTCCCAGAGAAGCTGAGTTGGTGGAATGAACAGGTCTGCCTGGGGGTGAAGTGTAAAGTGTGTTGAACAGTCCTGAGGACTGGATACCATGCTATATAAGAACATACCTTTTTACCTTTTACATTCATTAAACAGTTAAATGGGTTAGAATACCTA
Organism: Lamellibrachia satsuma; assembly: GCA_033239005.1. Taxonomy (NCBI): domain Eukaryota; kingdom Metazoa; phylum Annelida; class Polychaeta; order Sabellida; family Siboglinidae; genus Lamellibrachia; species Lamellibrachia satsuma. The sequence goes on from BSQZ01000002.1 coordinate 17,388,162, forward strand.
CTTCCAATGAGTCATCCCTGTAGCCTGTGATCCCTTCATCAATAGACAGTAGGATGAGTTCAACCCCATAATCATATCTTTCATTCAACAGTTTCATAGTGTAGGCAAGCACTGTTGAATCTGAATCAGTCACAGAAAAACGTCCTCAAACTCCATCCTCAACTGATCTAGACTATCGCAATTCCAGTTCGTTGACGACCAAATATGTAGTTTGTGAATAGTCTATGAAACATTCGCAGTCAATTTAATAAAAAAAATAGTATTTTTTACATCATTGAAAGAATTAACTTTAGTCGTTAGATCTGGTAAAGCTCAAAATTGTGGGTATCCAAAATGGTAAACACTGTGCGGGCATGACATAAATTCCATCCTCTCACCGATCACATGACAGTCATGAAATTTCACCAAGGGTGAAATTCGTGAGTTTTTAGCATTTCCATTTTCCCTTTTCACCATTTTCACCAAACATGAAGTAACTTAGTAATTTGACTGTTGATTTCACAAAAAACTACATACAAAAGTTGCACAAACAAGCTACCATGTTGCAGTGGATGCCAGGTAGGTTTGATTTTTCCTCAAATGAATCTGAAATGAGACTAATAAAACAACTGAATTCAGGAGGATTCTAAAACTAATTGTTAACATTATATTGATACTGATGTCTGGTAGGTGGCACCATGTGTACAATAGTATTCTTATCATCTGACAGGTGGTGCCACATGTAACATAAACGATTTATTTCACAGATGTCGAAGCCAAAGCCACAACATCAGGTAATTATGATCTTATAGTGCACCTGCTGTGCAAAGTATACTTTAAACATTGTATTAGCAATTTACCAGATGGTGACCACAAATGTTTCACAAGTAATCACCAGGTGGAGCAGCAGTGCCAATAAAAAAATGTAGTTCCTACCTTTTCCACCAGATGCCCCTACTGCTATCTTGTCACCTCTTTGGAAGAGTTTTGCATCAACAATAGTTCTATGAATTTCTTCTTCAAATGCATAGAAGAAGCATTCTTTACATAGTGCGTCACCCTGAATAGAAAGCAATTGACAAACTACAACCATAACTTTGATTAAACCGATTAATTAAACAATACTTAATAAAAATTTCCCTTATCCATGAGTTCACATTTTAGAAAACAATATCCAACAGAGGCAACATACCTATGAAATAAAAGCATGCTTGCTAGATATTTTGTTTATCACTATAAAATCCCCAGCATAAATCAGATGAAAGACCTAGACACAAAAGCAATAAAATAGTCCATATTTATAAATGTAAAGTATAAAAGAGCTAGAACTAAAATTGGATTAGTGAAATATAAATAACCTCCATGCACCACGTTTAGTAGAAAAAATATACCCCTACAAACTACCCCAACCTACCAGATGGACACAGCTCTTTAATTCCACAATTCCTTACCCTATCTTCAACACAAACAATAACTATTTAAAGAGAATTTTGTAAAACAAATACAGGTGAATCATTTATAAAATAAATAATGTTTGTATTAGAATTATAGTTTCTTCAATCTTTTCCTATCAAATATAAAATAATGAGCATAAATAAAATAATTTCAATAAGTTTTTAATCATACATCACACACACTGTACAGCATACTACAGCTCTGCAAATATAATGTAAGAAATCCTTTGCTTGTAAACCGAAGTGACCTGTTCTAGATGGGAGGGGGTAATATAATTTTGCTTTTCTAAATCATAAATATATTCTTGTTCCATCCAGAATGGAATCACCAGAGAGAGTTGTAAACACAAAATCTGTGTCATAAAACCTACAAAGACCCTGGGGTTTCTTGACATAAACACCCCACCCAGTAGCTTTAACACAATTAGGCCTAGCAGCCAATGACCAGACCCTCATTAAAACTACCCCAGTTGGCCAGTCCCATTGTCTCCCACCTTCACCCCACACAGGGTGTTATGCACCCTCTTATGCACCCTCTTACAAACAGTTATCCAAGCCACTATCTTCTGCTACTCAAATAACCCTTCATTTACCCCTGGGGTGACACAGAAACATAAAGGTGCTGACGTCTGGGCAGATTTTTGCAGGGTCGCTTCGAAATTCACACCTGGCTTGACGGGAAACCTCACCCTGATGGTGGCAGCATGGCAGGGGAACCCCAGACATCATCAAGTGACAGACAGGTTCTTCAATACCCCATGAAGGGGCAATTAACCCCATATCCCAGATAGTTCCACAAAACATTACAATAAACTGTTGGCATCAGTTATCTTACCAAGTCTGATGCATGCATTCTTTGCAGAAGAAGTGGCCACATCAAAAATGTGGCCAAAATGGAATTCTCTCTATGACAACCACATTATAATGTCATTAACTATACACAGGTTTTGTTACATCAGAAACATCTTTCAAATTTGGAATTTATAAATCTCAGTTTTACAATTCATCTGTTACTTACTCTAATTAATATGTTAGTTTTATTTGTCTAGTATCATACAAACAACTTCGCTTTCATGTAACATTTTGATGTTCTAAAATAATTACTATTTGTTTATTGTTTTTCACACAAAAAACATAATATTTACTAAAAACCCAAATTTGGACACAATTTGTGGTTCAGCTGTCATTTCATCTACCACTAACATTCCTGCGTCACCACCAACACTCCTGCACCACCACCAACACTCCTGCACCACCACCAACACTCCTGCACTACCACCAACACTCCTGCACCACAACCACCACCACCACCACCAGCACTACCAACACTCCTGCACTACCAACACTCCTGCACCACCAGCACTACCAACACTCCTGCACTACCAACACTCCTGCACTACCAACACTACCAACACTCCTGCACCACCAGCACTATCAACACTATCAACACTCCTGCACCACCAGCACTACCAACACTACTGCACCACCAGCACTATCAACACTACCAACACTCCTGCACCACCAGCACTATCAACACTACCAACACTCCTGCACCACCAGCACTATCAACACTACCAACACTCCTGCACCACCAGCACTATCAACACTACCAACACTCCTGCACCACCAGCACTATCAACACTACCAACACTCCTGCACTACCAGCACTACCAACACTCCTGCACCACCAGCAATATCAACACTACCAACACTCCTGCACCACCAGCACTATCAACACTACCAACACTCCTGCACTATCAACACTACCAACACTCCTGCACCACCAGCACTATCAACACTACCAACACTCCTGCACCACCAGCACTATCAACACTACCAACACTCCTGCACTACCAGCACTACCAACACTCCTGCACCACCAGCACTATCAACACTACCAACACTCCTGCACCACCAGCAATATCAACACTACCAACACTCCTGCATCACCAGCACTACCAACACTACCAACACTCCTGCACCACCAGCACTACCAACACTCCTGCACCACCAGCACTACCAACACTCCTGCACCACCAGCACTACCAACACTCCTGCACCACCAACACTACCAACACTCCTGCACCACCAGCACTATCAACACTACCAACACTCCTGCACCACCAGCACTATCAACACTACCAACACTCCTGCATCACCAGCACTATCAACACTACCAACACTCCTGCACCACCAGCACTACCAACACTCCTGCACCACCAACACTACCAACACTCCTGCACCACCAGCACTACCAACACTCCTGCACCACCAACACTACCAACACTCCTGCACCACCAGCACTATCAACACTACCAACACTCCTGCACCACCAGCACTATCAACACTACCAACACTCCTGCACCACCAGCATTATCAACATTACCAACACTCCTGCACCACCAGCACTATCAACACTACCAACACTCCTGCACCACCAGCACTATCAACACTACCAACACTCCTGCACCACCAGCACTATCAACACTACCAACACTCCTGCACCACCAGCGCTATCAACACTTCTGCACCACCTTCCTACCACTGCCCTTTAAGCATTAATTACTGCAACAGAATTGACAATTAGCTTAGGCACTTCAAAGAGCATGCATGAGCTACACTTGTGCCCCAGCCAGGCCCAGTGTCCACACCATCTGTCTAAGTCCCCAAGAGGGAATTCCAATTTTACTGACACACGACCAAACCTGTTGTCAATCTGTCCTCCCGTTTTCAATAAGCTGGGTTGGGAGAGATTATAATTTATGGGAGAAGTTTGGTCAAAACTAGTGAAATAATATAATGTTTATTGTGTACTTGTGTGTGTCTGTGCTGTAATCTGACTTAATTGGAATTCAATAGGTTGTGCAACTAAGACATTAAAATGGATTAAATTTAATAATAAAACTGGCAGCCAGTTCCACGGTGAAACAGTAGAACAAGAAGTCTTACAACAGGCTCTGTGAGCACTGTAAAGGATAACAGACTGCACTTGATGCACTGGTTGCACTCCACACACAATATGGAATTAAAAGCCTTGTTTAATATTTAGATCTGATGCCAGATAATATAACATATGTCGATAGATATTGGTGAGCCTACCACTCTTGCGGCAGTCTCCAAGTATAATTTGAATGCATTTTATGATTCATGTCATGATCATATTTTCAATGGCATCTTTGACCATCTGTGTGTCAAGTTAACAGGGACAAAGCACCATGGCAGGGCTTCCCCCGCGGACAATGGACAGGTCTCTAAATACACCCAAAGTGCACTGCACCATAATCTAACTGTCATATGTGTTTAGCGTGAGGTTCCTCTCAACAATTAATAATCAAATATTGATTTGGTGCTGGCTTCGTACTGGATTTGGGTATATGGACAAAATATCCCTGGACATAATCCCCCTGGATAAAATCCCCTGGACAAAACGGCAACTAAGACAAAGCCCCCCTCCTCACATAACTAAAAAGTAAAACATGCAATATAAGTAATGGCCTTTATATGCACTTGTCAATATTTAGTTTCATTACATTATCTTTATGAATGTGTGGCAATGATAAATTGAGAAAAAAAAATTTTTTTATATATACATAGCACTCACTACAAACACAATAAGAAACAGGTAAAAAAAAACCTGTATGAGGATGAGATTTTGGTGAGGTGGAGGATTTTGTCTGGGGGGATTATGTCCGGCGGGGGATTTTGTCCTACATTCTCCAGGCCATTTACAAACCCAGCCATTTTGTAAAAGTGTTGTACAACTTGCCGACTTATCCTATCTTTTGGGATGAAACATTGTTCCCAAACAGGTAAATGTATAACCTGCTGGCTACAGACTATTTTCATTTTACTTCCAGGTTTATGATAGAAAATGGCAGAAGTTTACAATTATTTTCCAGCAGATTGATGAATGAATAATTATTAACATAACATAATCTTTAAAATATTAAAAATACAATTATTAACAGCATAAAAAATGCGAACATTGTAACCAAAACTCACAGCATGGTGGTCTCTATCTCTAATCCACCAAAAAACCTGAGCCAAAGAAAAGCGCCTAAAATACGGCTAAGACAATTCTCTGCCTCACACAAGGGTACGACTGAATGAATGCGCTACAGATGCCTTGATTATTCAGTTTTTTCCAAGGATGTGTCAGATTACATACACTACAATACTCAATGTCCCGCATTTCACATTACTACATTTCAAACCAGAATAAGTATTTTACATTCTCCAATCTGTGTGTATTCAAGATTCAAGAACTTTATTGTCTGTTTAAAAATACATTAAAACAAGAATTTTTTTTAGGTATACATTGCACTGCCAGTAATAAAATTGGTAAAAACACACATTCCACAGACACACACAATAGAACCAATTCACCTAAGACATTACTCAAATACTTCACATAAATAATACTAGAAACTTTTCACTTAAAAATACTAGAAACTTTTTACTTCAAAATATTAGAAACAGTTCACTTAAAACCACCATTTTAGACAGAGATAGTGCCTTCCTGATGGGAGTTTCTGAAAGGCTGGGTAGAGAGGATGATCAGAGTCACTGAATATGTGGTTCTTCTTTTAAGTGCCACATTATATAGGTTGTTTCTGATCACGGCCAATCACTTTGTTGGCCATGTTGACAATACGGACTAGTCTTGTTTTATACTTAGTATATATGTCTACACATGTATAAGTACATATGTCTACACATGTATAAGTATATATGTCTACACATGTATAAGTATATATGTCTACACATGTATAAGTATATATGTCTACACATGTATAAGTATATATGTCTACACATGTATAAGTATATATGTCTACACATGTATAAGTATATATGTTTACACATGTATAAGTATATATGTCTACACATGTATAAGTATATATGTCTACACATGTATAAGTATATATGTCTACACATGTATAAGTATATATGTCTACACATGTATAAGCACTTCACATCCATTTCCTATGTTCTGTAAGTCTGTCATAGTCTTTACTCCCGTCTTCGGGGGGGGGGGGACAATTTATATCTGCTCAGTTAATTTACTTGTATCTCAACAGACTGACCAACAACTGTTTGGCCACTGACCCTAGGGCCAGCGCCAGCAATGCAGTACTGACCGTCTGCCATACCTTATTCATTGGACCATTAGGACAAGAGAAAGTCATTGAGGGTCTCCACAGGTCCAGCCAGAAGGAACCTAATACTAGTCATTACAAGAGTCATTTGCAATAAAACTTTCCTCCACACACTGGTCAAGCCTCCAGCCATCAGTCTGCTGTCTGCAGTCACCCACTGTGACCAGACACTAATGGATACTTTAATTGGCTGACCACTGGTCAACAATACCAATGCAACTGTGAACAATGCCAATCGCTCAAGTTTCAGTAAATGCACAAATATCTATTTCCAGTTCCCTCCCACACTGCGTCGTCATTATGATTTTGTGTTTTCACCTGGCAGGCAATGCGTTAATCACATAATGACGATGTAAACACGATGTTAATGGTCGCACAACCACCTTAGAATAATTCCCCAAGCTCTACATAATGAACACAAGAAGACTAATCATAATTAAACGTAACACAATCGTTCAACCCCAGCAGTACTTTCACCAGATGTATGCGTTTCGCCAACAACCGCAGATAACACAAGTTCTCTGATTTCTGTAAATACAATTAATTGGCACCGACCATCACAAGCAGATCAAACATGGTCGACATCCATATTTTATTGTTTAATTATTGCTCTGCTGTGCACGAGTGCATGCAGGCTTTCAATTGTTGAATTTAAATGACCACGTCTGTTGCTCGAAATGGAGCGATTTCAGTCAATATTTAATGTTTCCACGGCCTTTGATGGTTGCCGACAAAGTGGCAGCACCACTATGGTGCTCTCGATTATCAGTCAGTAAACTAATTTCTATCCATCAATCACCTGCCTCATCTGACAGGCACCTGTCTATCTTATTGTTTCGTTTCTGTGACCTACACAAGGTTCCACAATCACCGAGATACTATCAGGCAAACGGTGTACGTGCACGTCTGCAAGAATTTATTTATGATATTCTGAATAATAATCTAAATAAGATGCGACATTTATCACACTCCAGACTACAGGAAGGGGTCATGTTACAAAGGAGATGTTGCAGATTATATCTAAATAGAAATATTAAACGACTGTGGTTTAGAAGTATCTGTCAGAGTGCTGGTGGTCGCGTATTTGATGCCTTTTCGACAACAAACTGTCCTGTTTTATCTGAAGTTTTGTATTTCACACTGAAAGCTCTGTCCTTCCATACTGATCCCAGTTAAAGTTAAATATTAAACAAAGGTAAGAAATATCGTGAAAATGCATTTCAGCCAATAGTCATAACTATAACAAACACTAATCATTATGACAAGTGCTGTATGTAACAAGAAGGCACAGATTACAACACCATAACCTTAAACATGCGCACCTTTTTTATCCACAGCCAAGTTCACGCAGTATTTTCAGATTAGAAAGTGTGCTTCCATTTGTCTTTGATGTTATTTGTTGAGGGGGAGGAGGTAGGGGCATAAGGAGAGGGATGGGAGAAAGACGGGAAGCAGAGGGGGTGACAGGTAGAGGGGAGAAAGAAAAAAACAGATGTTCTTACCAGTATTTTTTATTCTGACAACATTATTTAATTGTTTTTGTTCTTGTTATTCATTTTTTTATTTTAGAGTGTAGGCTTGTCTTACGTCCCGAGGTTGATTTTTAATAACTTAAAATGAGCTATGCAGCTGCAAATTGGCAGTTACTACATCCATTTCTTTCTTTGAACAGATATCACATGAACCTCTCCCCCAATCCGGTCATCCAACATTAAATATGTCATTATTATTCCAATATATTCAATCAGACAGTTCTAATTAATCATATGTAAAAAAAATAACTACACAACTTATGACCAGACACTTTGCAAGATTCAGGGAGGTACTGACAATCAGATAATGTTAATTAATATCCCCTGATAGAACCATAAACAGCCTCCAGTAGCCACTCCCTGGCTCCCCTCCAATCTCTTGTCTTCCCCAGCCAGAACATCAGATTCTGTAGGACAGGGAAACATGGGGAGACACTAACAAGATTAGCACACCCCAATGGGGAAGAATGCCCTCAAGTGGAAGAATGACACAATAGGGCATTGTTTCCCTGTCTTCCTGGGTGAGTTGATCACCAGACAGATGGGGGGAGGAGGTTAGCCCAGGGCACAGTGGCAGGGGGTAGATAGTGGGTGGACATAGACCTCACATGGTGAAGGCAGTGTCAATATAAGACTCATTAATCACTACTCAAGTCTCCAGTTATATCCAATACACATGAAGACCAGTTTTCTGCTTGCTACTGTACACTTGCTGCTGTACACTTGCTACTGTACACTTGCTGCTGTACATTTGATACCGTACACTTGCTACTGTACACTTGACACTGTACACTTGATACTGTACACTTGATACTGTACACTTGCTAGATTCATATAGAAGTCCTGAAGTACTTTCAGACAGTACATAAAGTACATATTGCTAAACAACCACATTTATCCTCATAAAAAACTTAAGGTGGTTTTTAATGGAACAATTTAAACTTTCTCCTACTGAAAGATGATAACAGTACCTACATAAAGATAACTGCATTATTTGGGATATAGTAATGTCTTCCTATTTTTCTGGACAGCGAGATGTAAAATATATCCAAAAGACAGGTAATTTGTTATCACCTTTATGTTCTAAAATTCCTTAAAATTACTATTTCTCTGGTATCATATATCACCAAAAAGTGAGAGCCACACTGATACAGTGAAAAGGAGAAAACAAGTCCACACAACACTCTGTTCAAGTACTGAGCTATGGAAAGCATTTAAAGTGGTTTTTCAGACTGAGGTAATGTCAGTTTCCATACCACAGATTACAGTGAAATCATTGCGTGTCTTGAATTATGGCCAAATTATTTATATACACACGGATGGGCGGGGCCACAAACACCCCTGATAAAATCACCCACATCAATGTCTGGTCAGCTGACCCGGGGCAATATTTAAACCATCCCAGTAACAGATGTCAGAAATACAGATCTGATCAACCACGAAATGTTGATACGGAAATAGCCATCTATGGTCAACTGATCACTTGACCATTGTTGACCGAATGTAACTTCGAAAACCTTGTTGGACTCAGCCTTGAAGACACCTGTTTACTGCGGCGTATGCGTAATTCACTGTTGTAACATTTTAGCCTTACACTTAGTTTACCGAGTTGTTTTATACTCAACCTAACTTATTTTATTGTATGATACTTTATATTTCATGCCGTTATTTTATTATCCTTTCACATGGCGCACGATTATATTTACACACCCATCTTACCTATTTTGAAAAGAATTTAGTTAAAAACTGTCTTAAGTGACCGCAGAAGGCATGGTAAAAAATGGTCTCTTAATACAGGTGGTCGCTTGAGCAGGGCTGACTGTATTGTATTTAATATTATTTATAATATTATAAGTAATGTTTTTACAGCAATGTGCTATTTTAATCAGATTCTCTGTACAACACTTTGAACTACATATACTGGTGAGTTTTGTCACAAGATGTATACAAAAATAAGTATTATTGAACCAGAGAGGAACCAACAGGGTTGGAGTTTACTGATAGAGATCGGATGAAATGGCAGACATTACTAAGTGGCCTTATGCACCAAACAGAGTACAAAAAGGGTAGACAAGTAAAGCAAGTGTGACTTGCAAAAATCATTGTTTCATGTCCAGCAGCTTTTGGCCAGGTTGTGAACTGTGACTGTGAGTGGTCGAAGGCTGCCTCAGCAATATGACCATATGTTGTCTTTATCACCTCCATATCCCTTGTCATTTGTTATTCCACAAGCATTATATGCATTGGAGCACATTGGAGCATATTGGAACACATTGGAGCACATTGGAACACATTGGAGCACATTGGAACACATTGGAGCACATTGGAGCACATTGGAACACATTGGAGCACATTGGAACACATTGGAACACATTGGAGCACATTGGAACACATTGGAACACATTGGAGCACATTGGAGCACATTGGAACACATTGGAGCACATTGGAACACATTGGAACACATTGGAGCACATTTGGAACACATTGGAGCACATTGGAACACATTGGAACACATTGGAGCACATTGGAGCACATTGGAACACATTGGAACACATTGGAGCACATTGGAACACATTGGAACACATTGGAGCACATTGGAACACATTGGAGCACATTGGAACACATTGGAACACATTGGAGCACATTGGAGCACAGTTCAAAGCACAAATTGTGCAGCAAGCATTTTAAAACTTGGCATGTTTACTAATGTCAATTATTTGTTCAAATAGGCCAGACATTATATTACTTTTTTTAACTCAAATAGGCCAAACATTATATTAATTATTTTAGCTAAGGTCACACATATTTGTCCGTACCTTTTTGTTGTTACTATTTTTAATAATCTATTAAAATAATTATTTATTATTACATATTATTTTATATAAATGATTTTTAATACATTTTTAATTGGCATCTTCCATAGTTGTAGATCATTTTAAGTATGTTCATTACATATTTTCTTTTATTGTATTTTTAAGTTGTCAAATATGATAGTTACACACTAATTTATACAGCAATATATTATGCTATTGCTTTATTTGTAAACTGCCAATTCTAGTAGAGCTCTATATATTATTTTATGTATTTACACCACAAATTTCATTGTTACTGGAACTGTCATTTTGAATGCGTATGAATATTCATTGTTGAATTGACAGCTGATGTCTAACATAACTCTTGTTTTTGTCTGCACTGAAACCTGCTGACCGTGCATACATTCAGTGGTCATTTGGCAGGGACCAGAAGGGCTAATTGACCACCTGGACAACACTACAAAGCAGTAGTTTAGTGTTCAGCCACTTAATGACTGCTCCTACTTAATGACTGCTCCCCAGGGTACACTTCACCACTTCTCCTTGATGGAAGGACACTTCAGTTTCTATTGCAATGAACTGATTACCAGTCAGAGGAAGGGGAAGCAAACATTATATTATCTATATTATCACATGATAGATTTGATATGATTATATAAAAATTAGTATGACCTTTTTGTAAATACAAGGAAATAACATGCAACACATGAACACATATAAAAAGGATCGGATTTGGTTAGACAATGGTAAGAATATTTATCCTTCTTTAAAATTGAAAAATACAAAAAAAAATTAAATATAATTTAACTGATACCCCACTCTACTTGAAACCACTGCCAGAAACTTTTACGACTTCTACAAACAGATAGTGCAGTTCGTATTTATAATTTAGTAACAGTCTGTGTTACAGCATTACAATACAGTGTTAACAATACTGAATGCATGTTACATGGAGATGACATTCTGTTGTGAGTTAAACATTAGAATTTTTGTCAACAACTGACATGAACCAGATTAGACCAGATACTGGAGATCATATGTTAAATAATACCTTTGATTTCCTATTGTTATCCATCATGTTGCAAAAACACGTTTTACCTGACAACAATACCTCTTTCCAAACAAATTCAGTTTTTCCAATGTTGTATTTTGTACGTTTTTTATTATTCTTTCTTTGATACATGTATATTTTTAATTAATTACAAACTTTATATATTTTCTACATGGATGTCCTTATGTTTGAAATTCCAAACTATAAACATATCATAATTTTCTGAAATGTTTGATTATTATTTGTATTCTTAAAACAAACATTTTCTACTTTTTATTGTTCCTGCTTATGGAATTCACATTATCTGTGGCAAGGAAGTCAATAGATTTTTCCAAAGAAAATATTTAGAAGTAGGGCCTATGTCCAGTCTCAAGTGGACTCAACAATTTGCCACTGACAAAAAATGTTCACCTTTTTGACCCCCCCAATCAATGTGCAGTGCTCAATTAGTGTGCAATAATTAACTGCAGTGTTATTAACAGCTGAAAACAAAAGCAATGGTGAAAAGGGTTTCACCATTTTCTATATCTGGCATTTGGGAAATTCAATAAGTTGGAAATGTATCCTTTTGATGGGGATCGGTGATGCTAGGCCAGCCTGTTGTTAATCAGCCAGCACCTGGTGGAAGGGGGCATTATTGTTCACCCCTTTTCTCTTCTGCTCAACTGACTTGAATGCTTTGTGTGGGTGTTATCCCTTGCACCCTGGTTGGGGGAAGTTATGCCTCCCACAGGGTAATGGGTGTTTGCCCACTGGGCAGTTGGCAGGTCATCCGAGCATAACAAGATCATGGTAACAGGTAACATCCGGGAGACTTTTAATGATTCTCACGTCAATTAAAAGTAAATGTGCATGTCGTTTGCACCTTAATACCTTAACCTTATTTGTGGCTAGAGACCATGGTGCCATTGTCATAAATAAAAAAAAATTTGATTAAGGTTTAATAAGACTTAACAAGATTGCCATCAAAAACAAAACCCCAGAAGACAAGTGGACAAGTGGACAAGTGGACAAGTGGACAAGTGTACAAGTGGACAAGTGGACAAGTGGACAAGTGGACATGGAAGCCACTGGCTCATTCAGAGTCCAAATGCTCAACTGATGGACAATTTAAACAAAAACATTTGTAAATAATGGTTACTGCAAAATGAAGCAAATCCTCAAAAGGCACACACCATAACAAATTATGAATTAAATATTTCAGCATTTCTAAACAATGCAGGCTTATAATACAATACAAACTCAATCAAACTGACAAAATGTTGCATTAATTTCATTATAATCTAAGAAACATCGCCACAAAGCCCCAATAGGAGTCTGACTGACCCCAGCCAGCTTCCCCTGATGTGACATCACAGCAGACAATCATCTATTGTCATCAACTTTCAATGAGATGCTTGTTAACCGCTGTTGGGAAACTGTAAACAGTTGGGTTGGGACAATGGGTACACTCCAGGGCACCATTGTGGGGATGCACTGGGATTGAGAGGCACTTCATTCTCTCCACGCTTATGACAGTGTCCGTGGTGCCAAACAGCTGTCCACAAGTTTATTCCATATTGTGTGGAAATGTGGTGTCTTCTCTGTGTTTAGCAGGAAAAATCCTCAGAAGAATCTGAATGTTGCACAATGTTTCCATGAATGTGGAACATAGAGGGTAAATGTTGCACAATGTTTCCATGAATGTGGAACATAGAGGGTAAATGGGTGTTGGAACACAGAAACTGTAATTTTAAATTACAATGTTTATTTTACATGTTCACTTAATGCGAGTCAGCATGCCCGGCATTGCCTGCCTACCAGCCAGCAAGCTTAGCCCACCCAGCAGCCCACCCACCTACCAGCCAGCCAGCTCACTGGCCAGCCAGCCAGCCAGGCTGACTGACAACAGGTTGTGGTTTTATGAATGAATGAATAACATTATTTTGGCTACACATACATTTTAAGATACTTACAATATGATTTGAGTCAGAGATTATACAAACAGTGGAGCAACCAAGGAGATCCTCTAGAAACCCCGCGGGGCTTATGACGAGGATCACCCAGAAATAAATCAACATCATTATTTTGTTTCCTTAGGCTTAAGCCAAAAACATATACTAAGCAACATTATTGTAAGAGAAATACAATATAATGTAAAAAAAAACTGCTTAAATATGTACATACAAATTGTAATTAGAATTTTATGAACAAATACTACACTAATAACCTAACTAATTATTGCACATGAATACATTACAATGTGAACATGAACACATTAAGTAATGCAGGAACCATGAATACATTAAATACTACACGAACATCAATTCATGGTTTTTTCTGCCATGTTAAAATAAAGGTAGATGTAAAGTATATGTTATACAAATACAAATTGTGTGTCAAAAATGTTGCTTAAATATCAACATATAATTTGTACTTTGAATTATATGAACAAATAATACACTAACTACACAATTGAATACATTAAGTAATACATGATCCTGACTACATTAAATATTACATAAGCATGAAACACATGCTCTTCTCCACCATGTGAAAATAAATGTAGATATAGAGTAAATTTTGTACAAATACAAAGTTTCTTATTTGCAGTGTTTATTGTAAAGTCATTGATATTTAACAGTTCTTTCAGTTTATTTTTAAATTGTTTAATGGACACAAGCTGTTTTAATTTACTAGGTAATGCATTCCACAATACTGGTCCTGAATAGTTTAGTGTACATTTCCTGCTGTTTGTTCTTACGTTTTGGATATAATAGCTATTTTGGTTTCTTAGATTATGTTTGTGGATATTTTGTATTCTCGTAAGCACTGATGACATAGAATCTGGGAGTTATCTCCATCAACCAATAGCATACTGATTAGCTCAAGGCATTTGATGACAGTTTCATTCATGTTGAAGGTTGATTGTGGTTCCTTCTATGTCAGCTAGAACAATTTCTGTGCATCAGCTAGCTACAACAGTGTACATGTTGCTAGGCGATAGCTAGCTACAACAGTGTACATGTTGCTAGGCGATAGCTAGCTACAACAGTGTACATGTTGCTAGGCGATAGCTAGCTACAACAGTGTACATGTTGCTAGACGATAGCTAGCTACAACAGTGTACATGTTGCTAGGCGATAGCTAGCTACAACAGTGTACATGTTGCTAGGCAATAGCTAGCTACAACAGTGTACATGTTGCTAGGCGATATGCTGCTGCATTGTGTAGATAAATTATAAAATTACATGTCATTGTAAGAGGGTAATCCATGTTAATGTAGGGTACATTGTATATGCCAAAACATTTGAATAAACTGACCAGAACTACCTTTGAATGTGTGAAGATTGAGTGCTAATATCTTATGAAGCACACTCCAGAGACACAGCTAAGTTTATTTTGTTTGAAGAAAGTGACTTGCATTGTATACACAGACATGAAAGTTCATATTTACCCCTCTCAACTATGAACAAAATAATGGCCAGGTTTACGTCCTATTCAAATGACTAATATAATTAAGCAAACTTAAAATGATACTATCACTGTGTGTTTGTCCTCATTAGAAGCAGTTTTAACCAACTTTGAAAAAAATGTTGATAGAAAAATTGTTTGGGGTAAGGCTGAGTTTTGAAACTACATTAAAAGGGTTTTCAATTGCCCTATCCCCGTTATAAACGTCACTCGCTTCTTAGAATGATAATGAATGACAAATGCTTTCATTGTTGAGTTGACTAAAGCAACTATATGAAGGAAACATTACGTTGCTTTTATTATCTCCATGTCATTAAATCTCTAGAGTATATGACACGAGGAGACGAATGACACATCATCAAGTTTATTTTTCAACTCCTACATAACATAATGTACCCCATTAGTGTAGAAAGGCCCAAATGTATTATTTGTCTTTATCATTGTAAGCTTGCCATTTCTAATGATACACAACAGCATAATCCACATGAGGTGATGGGGAGACCGGGGCTAGTTGTATACAGGGACACATTGTTACAGTCATTTTACAAAAAAACATACCACACATGGAGTCACCATTGACAGTAGTTTGTTGAAAGTCCACCAGCAGACACACTGTCCAAATATCGGAAGTTAAGAAGACAAAAATAATGAAGTGTAGACAAAAATAATTTTTTAACCACCTAAGACTTTTTACAATGCCCACAGGGGGCTCCCCTGGACCTGGATCTGGAATCAGATGTGTATTCGTGAGGTCAAAGTATATGTTAACTTTACATCTTATATATATATATATATATATATATATATATATATATATATATATATATATATATATATATATATATATATATATATATATATATATATATATATATATATATATATATATATATATATATATATATATCTTCTTTCTTGCCTCTCCCTAGAAAAATACCTGCGGATGCCCCTGTTTCATGCAGCCATTTTTTGTTTTGGGAATGAAACTTCAAACATACATACTGCATGGCAAATGGGGCTTTGCCAAGTAGAAATTCAGGATATGTTATCGTCCACATGCATTCAACTGCAAAAATCATGTTGGGGCAAGTTGTTACAATTGTAACAACATTCGGGCGGCTGGCACCAGTGGCTCAGCCAGCAAGTTGCGTGCTGACAATGACTGAAAGAATTAAACTAGAATTGTAAATGTTAGCAGCGTGAATGTGTTTAAAAACAGAATGGATAAATATCTCAGAAGGGCGGGTTACACACAGATGAAGAATTGTTAGACTCTCGATAAGCCAATGGCTTCCTTGTCCACAATCATCTGGGTGTTTTGCCTTGGATGACAATCTTGTTAAATCTTTATGTCAAAGCCCTATTTGAGCAATTAATAAATATTGCATGATTCAGTGAAATGTGGATGTTCGTGCATGTGTGCGTGAGTGCATACGTGTGTGTGTCATTCAATCAAGTAGAAGTCGCATTACTGATATATTGCCATTCACTATTACATACTCCTTCAATAATTTATATTCCATTCACAATTGTTTGTTATGTAAGACTCCAGGAAAGGGGACTCTTGGTAACTAACAATGAAAAGCTTAATACACGAAGCTGTGAACCCCTACATTTTATGCATACTGTATATAAGATGTATAAGTATGTATAATCCAATTAAGGTAATAACAGTAACATGTACGAGTGACACTTGCTTTGTGATACACGTGTTCCTCACTGTAACAACGTGCCCCGTATGATTTAACAACTTGCCTCGCATATGGGGTTAGTTGTTACAGTCGACTGCACTTCAGAAACTTCACATATACACAACTACAATATGGAATGTCATTGGCATGATGCCTGTTATTAACATGAATAATAAATCTAATGTACACACTGACAGATATAATGCATCTAACATACTTTTCACAAAAAATTACTTTAACTGAAAAATGTAATAACTTGCCCCGGTCTCCCCTACTAATAATTTGTACACAACGCATAATGCACGAGTGTCTTTCTGTGATGCTAATGCCCTACATAGTACCCAGCCCCACATCTCATCACATGATCGGTTTTTTACAGTGTAAAACGCCCCCCACCCCATCCGTATAGTCTCACTGCCCCCACAAATTCATGCAGTTTCCTTAATGACAGGACTTTCTCATGTTTGATTGATGACATTGCCTCACAAAAAAAGACGATTGCTTGCATGACTTTTGTGTATGAATTTCTGCATGAGGAACATCGAGGATGTCATTAGTATCTAATTTCTCGTTGACAAAACTGGCATCTGGTGTTTATTGACAGCGTATTCTTACGATGACATCTCGGTGAAAAGAGAATCATCCAGTGTCATCTAACCTGGTGTCTAGTTTCACACAAGTGCCACAAGGCAACCAGGACGTCTGCAGTGGGAAAGACTTGACAGGTCGGATACAGATTAATGCATATAATCAGAACCTGATAATCTGTTGAGGTGATCTACTACCCAGACATACTGTCACCTGATACCATCAGTATGACCCCCACTTCCAAATATAACAGATTTTATGTCTTTCAGGTGAATTGCAGTGAGGACGTACAAAGGAACGGCAACATTCATGATGGAAATTGATTCCGACAATAGAAAACCAATTTGTTGAACGGGTAATGGGAGACACAGACTGTGCAGACAGGAAGGAGTATCAAGTACAGCTACAGGTGAACAGAACTATTTTAACAAGGAACATACACATATAAATCTTTCACAGCACCTCATCAAAAATTTCTCCTGAAATTGATTTTTTACAAAAGTGTGTAGCCTTTCATTAACACAACTGTGCATATTACCTAAGCTATTCACACACTACATATCACCTAAACTATTCACACACTACATATTACCTAAGCTAATCACACACTACATATTGCCTAAACTATTCACACACTACATATTACCTAAACTATTCACACACTACATATTACCTAAATTGGTCACACACTAAATATAACCTAGGCTATTCACAAACTACATATTACCTAAATTATTCACACACTACATATTACCTAAGCTATTCACACACTACATATTACCTAAGCTAATCACACACTACATATTGCCTAAACTATTCACACACTACATATTACCTAAACTATTCACACGCTACATATTACCTAAGCTATTCACATGCTACATATTACCTAAACTATTCACACACTACATATTACCTAGGCTATTCACACACTACATATTACCTAAATTATTCACACACTACATATTACCTAAGCTAATCACACACTACATATTGCCTAAACTATTCACACACTACATATTACCTAAACTATTCACACGCTACATATTACCTAAGCTAATCACACACTACGTATTGCCTAAACTATTCACACACTACATATTACCTAAACTATTCACACACTACATATTACCTAAACTGGTCACACACTACATATAACCTAGGCTATTCACAAACTACATATTACCTAAATTATTCACACACTACATATTACCTAGGCTATTCACACACTACATATTACCTAAATTATTCACACACTACATATTACCTAAGCTATTCACACACTACATATTACCTAAGCTATTCACACATTACATATTACCTAAGCTATTCACACACTACATATTACCTAAATTATTCACACACTACATATTACCTAAGCTATTCATACACTACATATTACCTAAGCTATTCACACACTACATATTACCTAACTATTCACACACTACATATTACCTAAGCTATTCACACACTGCATATTTTAAACCAATGAACCTGATTCGCGATGGACTAAATCAACTGGGGAGGAAAATTTAAAGGAACCTAAAATAAGGCGGAGCCATATTCCAAACATGGTCAGTTTAATAAATCCACATTTGGCATCATTATGATCTAGAATACAGGTATTTACAAGAGGGCAATAATATACTACAAGAAGAGGGCAATAACAGACTACAAGAAGAGGGTAATAACACACTACAAGAAGAGGGCAATAACACTACAAGAAGAGGGCAATAACACACTACAAGAAGAGGGCAATAACAGACTACAAGAAGAGGGCGATAATAGACTACAAGAAGAGGGCAATAACAGACTACAAGAAGAGGGCAATGCCAGACTACAAGAAGAGGGCAATAACACACTACAAGAAGAGGGTGATAACAGACTACAAGAAGAGGGCAGTAACAGACTACAGGAAGAGGGTAATAACAGACTACAAGAAGAGGGCAATAACAGACTACAAGAAGAGGGTGATAACAGACTACAAGAAGAGGGCAGTAACAGACTACAGGAAGAGGGTAATAACAGACTACAAGAAGAGGGCGATAACACACTACAAGAAGAGGGCGATAATAGATTACAAGAAGAGGGCAATAACAGACTACAAGAAGAGGGCAATACCAGACTACAAGAAGAGGGCGATAACAGACTATAAGAAGAGGGCAATAACAGACTACAAGAAGAGAGCGATAACAGAGTACAAGAAGAGGGCAATACCAGACTACAAGAAGAGGGCGATAACAGACTACAAGAAGAGGGCAATAACAGACTACAAGAAGAGGGCGATAACAGACTACAACAAGCTATTTATACAGGTGTCAACATCACCGCTTTCAGACAAGATATACTATTTTTTTCACTTGGTCCCGCTCTTTGAACGAAATGTCCTTTTTTGGTAATTTAAAAAAAAAATCATGATAAATCAATCTATTTCTTGTACACATGGCTATTTTAGACGTGTTATTTCTTTGGCCTCCAGTGATTTAACATTTTCTCGCTTGTGCGTTCAACGCAAACAAGAACGGTACATCGAAATTGGCAACCCGTAAAATAACACATTAAAAAGGACGAAAATTAAGTGGAAGTGGGTACTTTCCCTTTCATGAGCACTTTCCAACTTTTTCATGAGCAGATGTTGACATCTATGTACTTGTGGCTGGGTGAATAATAAAACATAATAGACACATATCTGTCAACAGGGATACATAAATGTAGAACTACCTTTACTGAACATGAAAAACCAACATGCTTTGGCTGGCAATCTTGTTAAATCTTGTATGATGAAACATTACATTGTTATATATAGCATTAACAGATGTTTGCTATTCTGTACTTTGGCCCATTTTTCAATCTCCATACATACATCAATACAACAATACAACAAAGATGAATTTCCTGTTGATAATAGATCAATATCCCTTTAGTCGGTCCAAGAACCAAGATAGATCAAATGTAGACATATCTCATACTGTTTGTGCTACCAGAATTAGCCGCAGGCATTTCATCTCGGAATGTAGACATATCTCACACTGTTTGTGCTGCCAGAATTAGCCGCAGGCATTTCATCTCAGAATTGTCAACTTGTCGCATGCAATAGCTCAAGTGTAAATAAATTTTGCGATAAAAATTCTTATCTGTATTGAATTGTTGATCATAAAATTTATATTAAACAATAATTGAAATACACACCTTAGTTTAACATTATTTGCTGTGAGCAATAAATTGTAACAAGTATTCAGTTGTATAGTTCAAATCTATGAGGTCAAGCCTCATGTCACAATATATTGTGGGATTCCAATTCCATACTCGACTTGGGATCAATAATTATTACATTATATAAATTCAATTACACACCAATTACAGCATACCATTTCCACCTCAAAAATACCAATTCCAAGTTGAAATAACAGCATGTGAACAGATTGGGAGCATCCATAAACATATTCTGCATATTATGGTAGATAAAGGCAAACAAGTATGATATATGCAACATTCTATTTTCATTGATTATTCATAGTGAATAATTTGAGCTACAAAAAGTTGCATGATGTAATTTAAAAAGTGCATGAAAAGTAATTAAGAAAACAATTATTTTTACCAATTCCAAATATTTTTAAATGCATAACATAAATGTCAATTCCGGAATAGGCATTTCAATTCCAATTACAGTAATGCTATTGATGTAAAGGATTGATGTAATTACAGTAATGCTATTGATGTAAAGGCTACTCTCAAGGATGATGGCTCTTGTTCTTGGAACTATCAATTTATTACGTGATATTTTTATTAGTTTGATACAGTGGAACCAGGTGTAAGAGACAGTTGCCATGTCCATGAATGAACCTAATGTACAGTGAAGCCTTGACTAGTCACCTCCATGTAGCAAGCAATGTGTATGATCCTATGATTTTCTGTTACATGCAGTTTCCACTATATTTTGCCAATGGAAAAAGAGCTGCCTTTTGCACAGTGATTCATTGATCTCTTTATGATTCTTCATTTTCTTGATTACGGGTTTGACTCAGTAGCTTCGAATATTATCAGCCAGAACAAAACTGCCATTTTTAGCAGTAGCTATTATGCAAAAAAAACATATGGCAGTCACCGTTGTCTGAAGTGTGAAAGAAAATTCACAGAAAAAGCAATTTGTGACAAGCTGGACTGTTATTTGGGGTGTGAGGGGTAGGTAATTTAACCCCTTGGGGCGTACCATTAGCTACAGCCAATCACACCAATAACCACCAGTTATGTCAACTATATCTAATCATACACCACGCTGGTGCTTTCCGTAATTGAAAACTCATAGAAATTTTTATTTCCTCAAACAATCTGCAGCATGTCAATTCATGCAGTGTGACTGTAATTATATGCCTTATAAATGGGAGATAAATATCTAGATGTGGAGCCTCCAGGTGCCTTTATGACTAATACGACCATGTCAGCTTGGTAGTGATCTTCACAGAAGGCAGCATCATTGGTCTTTACGTACAGTTATACAGGTGCTATCAACCCATGGCCGGTCTTAGTCTTTGGCTCCTGCCATGAAAAGGGACTGGACATACTCGGCTGCCTCAGTGACAACTGATTAGGTTTATAAATAACTCACCCCACCATATCTCTGGGAATGATTAAATTGATGTAATATGTAATTTGTAAGGGTCATTAAACAGGTAAGTACTGATATTTGCTTGCAGGGATTTTGTTCTAATCTGTCATACTGCACAAATTTCCCGTATAAAAAATGTACTTTGGGCATTTTGGGAGGAATAAGAACGTATCCCATTTTAATACGGATTTGCTTCAAATGAAAAAATCGTGATAAAGTACACATATTTTCTCATGTTCATTGCACAAGTATAATACCGAATGACAAATATTGTGGTCATAGGGAAAAATATTCTTGTTACAACTTACAATGCCGATTTCCAACAAAACCAAGCAGATTTTGTTTGATGTAGATATATTTCATAGCCTGATAGATGGGAGCACTCAATCAGAATAGGAATTTCATAAACTGGTTAACCAATAGAAAATCTTAAGTGGGTTTACACGGTTTTAAATTGAATTTCAAATCATAAATATGGATTTGAACCAAAAAACGTGGTGCCACATCACCAAGACAAAGAGAGTCCCTTTGGGGGTTTGTAATTATTTTATGTCAACGCAATATTTTATTTCAGGTTATGATACTCACTGTCATATCAACAACTCAAATCCTAGACACTTAACGTTGATAATGTTTAATATAAATACAGCAAATTTTCATGCATAATGATTGTTTTCCTTTAATTTTTCACTTAAAAGTTCAGGTGTTTATTATACAAGGTAATAAAGATTAACTAATGTTCTTGGCCCAAACACAGGCAGACCTGGAGTCAGTTACATTGTACATGTTTATAGAGTATACCATCTTTGAGACAAATTACATTGTACATGTTTATAGTGTATACCATCTTTGAGACAAATTACATTGTACATGTTTATAGTGTATACCATCTTTGAGACAAATTACATTGTACATGTTTATAGTGTATACCATCTTTGAGACAAATTACATTGTACATGTTTATAGTTTATACCATATTTGAGACAAATTACATTGTACATGTTTATAGTGTATACCATCTTTGAGACAAATTACATTGTACATGTTTATAGTGTATACCATCTTTGAGACAAATTACATTGTACATGTTTATAGTGTATACCATCTTTGAGACAAATTACATTGTACATGTTTATAGTGTATACCATCTTTGAGACAAATTACATTGTACATGTTTATAGTGTATACCATCTTTGAGACAAATTACATTGTACATGTTTATAGTTTATACCATATTTGAGACAAATTACATTGTACATGTTTATAGTGTATACCATCTTTGAGACAAATTACATTGTACATGTTTACAGTGTATACCATCTTTGAGACAAATTACACTGTACATGTTTATAGTGTATACCATCTTTGAGACAAATTACATTGTACATGTTTATAGTGTATACCATCTTTGAGACAAATTATATATTTTATGGGTATGTTTTGTGTGCACAAAATATGCAACGTGTTTTGGATATCAAATCACACTAATTGGGTAATTAAGGGTATCTATATTTTGACACCGCATATTTCAGGAACGTTACGTAACTTAAGTTTATATTAATATATATCTTTAAAATATGTTAATAAATTACACTATATCACACATCATAAAACAATGCACATTTTACACTTTATATGGTATATATTTGGTTTTCTCCATCAACTTGAAAAGGGTATAATTTTGCCTCCTAACTTGTGGAATGAGACTTCTGTCCATGGAAAACGGTGTACATTTCAATCTGATCAATTTGAAAAGGGTATGTTTTGACAGATATATAAAACTTGTTTGGAGGTCAGGTAAATAAATTCTCAAGGATATTCTACTGGCTATGTATCGAGTGTTCCTTTCGTTTGTTGGTTCATTGTGTACACTAAATGACTCCTCAACTTAAGTAAGAGATGCCCAACCTCTTCGCAGGTTGTTAACCTGTATCTATACACCTAGTGTTATTTCATCGGATTAATTCTCCCATTAATGTTGTAGGATATAAGGCACTCATATAATATATTATGTGTGTGTGTGTGTGTGTGTGTGTGCACGCATGCGTGTGTGAATGTTGTTGTTGGAACTGCATTTGGTATCTTGTACTTGTCTACTGTTGAAACTAGGTGCCTGGGAGGACCATGACTGACGCCCTTAAAGATCACATAGGAACAGTCAGCATCGGAGGCAGGACAATAACAAATTTATGCTTTGCAGATGATATGGATGGTTTAGCAGGGGATGAACAGGAGCTAGCTGACCTAATGAGCCGCCTCGACAATACACCTGCATCCTATGGAATGGAAATTAGTGCTGAGAAAACCAAGCTAATGACCAACAACACCAACGGCATCAACAAGAAGATCACAGTGAATGGACAAAGATTAGAAACAATGTCAAAGTTCAAGTACCTGGGTTCAGTTATCATGGATGAAAGATCCAAACCTGAGATCATTTCAAGGACTGCCCAGACAACAGCAGCGATGACAAGACTGAAACCAATATGATATGATAAAATAAAAATATCACCCTTCGATCCAAAATCAGACTGATGTGATTACTTGTCATGTCAATATTTCTATACGCATGCAAGACATGGACTCTTCCAACCGAACTGCAAAGAAGAGCCATGGAAATGAGGTGCTATCGAAAGATCCTTTGCATCTCATACAAGGACCATGTAATCAACAAAGAGGTCCACAACAGAATCAAACAAGCCATCAGGCCCTATGACGATCTCCTAACAATGGTAAAGAGATGGAAGCTGAAATGTTACGGGCACGTCTTACGAACATCCGGCATGACAAAGATCATCCTGCAAGTCACCGTTATGGGAGCAAGAAGACGAGGAAGACAGAGGAAGAGGGAGGACAACATCAAAGAGTGGACAGGCCTTCTCAGAGACACAAAGGGTGGCAGACGACAGGAAGAAGTGGAGACAGTTGGTTGCAAGGTCATCGGTGGTGCCCCAACGACACTACGGGTTACAGGATTGATGATGATGATGGTGACGATGATGATATCCGCTATTCGTTATATAGCTGAGCGAACCAAGGAAATGACAGAAATTAGTCAAGCTTTGAAACAGCAGTAAGAGGATTTGAACCCGGGTCCCCCCGATTGAGAGTCTGATGTTCTAACCGCAATACCACTGCGCCCTGCATTAGGTAATTTTGTTAACCCCACTTTGGCTGTGTCTTCTAGATGAGAGTTAATCATGAAGGACCCATCATGAACCAGACTGGCCTAAATTATTTACGCAGCTAAACAACATTCTTACCATGTACCTCATTTTCTATGTCAGTTCATTCATTCAATCAAATTCCACATCATACCACGTACAAAAAGCATAATTATAATCTTTTACAACATTGTGTTTTTGTGCACTTTTTTGGTCCCAGAAGCGCCATGTTGCAGCGTCTTCTTCAGTCACAGCGAGCATCAGTGGTTCATATTATCATTCAGCGTGGATGCTATCGGCGGCCCTAGTATTTGGACCATCCCACACAGAGACCTCCCTTCTGATATGGCTTCTGATGCTACTAGCCTACTGCCCATCAGGGGCTGAAGATAGCTCATCTCAACATTAGTAGCCTAGTGGCTAATTTGGACGAACTTAGTCTCTTTCTACAACATCACCCTGTAGATATACTAGTGTTGACTGAAACCAAACTTGATGCCTCGATCATGTCAAATGAGATCTCCCCTCCACGTTACACTGTGGCTGACCATACAGACCGTACCAGACGTGGAGGGGGCATCCTTTGTTACACCAGGAGCTCCCTCCAAGCCAATCCTCTGATGAACTCGAGGATGACAAGCGCGGAATGCATCTGGGCCGAAATCCATGTGGACAGCCAGCGGCCATTTGTAGTGGGAGGCCTCATGAGCTTGGCGATGAGCTGCAACTGCTTCCACCGGACAACACAGAGACCTACATACAGTGTACTTGGTGATTTCAACCTGGACGTGGGCAAACAGAGGGGCACTGAGCTGATCCAGTGCACCAGTGACCAGGGACTGCATTAACTGATTGACCAGCCTACACTAACCACAGCTACCTCGGCCTCGACCATAGACACAGTGTTCACCTCACATCCAGAAAATCTGGTGGAGTCCAGAGAGACTCCAACTGGCATCACAGAC
Organism: Lamellibrachia satsuma; assembly: GCA_033239005.1. Classification (NCBI taxonomy): domain Eukaryota; kingdom Metazoa; phylum Annelida; class Polychaeta; order Sabellida; family Siboglinidae; genus Lamellibrachia; species Lamellibrachia satsuma. The sequence goes on from BSQZ01000002.1 coordinate 17,414,614, forward strand.
CATGATTTAGTGTCTTGTGTGAGAAAACAAAATAAATCTACTAAGCTACCTCCTAAGTATGTGAAAACAAGGAACTGAAAAAAACCTTGATGAGACAGAGTATCGAAATACCTGTACAAACATTCCGTTTGATAATTTGTTTCATGTTCAAACATTAAGCTAACCGCATACCGCTCGATTGTCTACGCTGTGACGCATCTCAACCATCGTAGCCCAATCGCATATGATCGTAAGCTTACGACTGGCCTACAACTGACAGCCGCACACCAATACGATTGTTGACAACTGTATATATATTATATATATATATATACATGTATATGTATATATATATATATATATATATATATATATATATATATATATATATTAAACCTGGCATTTTTTCTTATAAAACACTGGCCCCTCTTTCTGTTGGAGGTTTTTGGAGCCTCAAAGGGGTGCTGTTGGAAGTCTCAGGGGTGTACTTAGGGGTTCTATAGGAGCCTCAAGGGGGTTCTATAGAAGCCTCAAGGGGGTGTACAGTTAGAGGACTTCAGAGGGGTTGCAGTCCGATATTTGAAAAACGCACGCTCCCCAAATTAACCACGCTATACGGGCCTGATAGTATGTGTGTCTTGTAAATACGTCGGATTATGGTACCTTGAATCATACCTTGAAAGGGTTTGGGGCAGGGAGCCTTCTGGTTCATATATAGCCCCCAATCAGTGGTTGTGGCAGTAATTTTGATATTTTTTTTGGAAATTGTTTACTGTTAGTGCATTGACAGAATCGCTTGGTAGGGTATTACATGGCTTGATTACTCGCTGTGAAAAGAACTTGGCGTGCATCTAGTTGACAGTGTTTTCGAACTATTGACTTGTTATTTCTTCCTGGACGGGAGGTATGGATTAGCTCGAATAGTCTCTTGGTGTCTATATCAATAAATCCATTAATAATCTTGAAAACTTCGAGCATATCAGCCCTTTTCCTCCTATCTTGTAGAGACAGGAGGCTTTCTAATTTGTCTATATCTTTCTGAAGATGTGGGCACCATGCCTGTTGGCAGTTTTCAATGATGGGTCGGACCAAGGTGATGTGTATGTTTTTGATGTTTTTTATGCTTTTGTCTGTGTAGGTCTGACGAATTGTCCCTAGTATTCTATTTGCTTTCTTGACTACGTAGTTTACTTGCTCCTTTACTTTCAATGATTTATGAGTGTGTACTCCTAGGTCTTTTTCTATATCTATCGGTTCTATACGTACATCTCCCATAAAATAGTCATAGTTCGGGTTGTTGTATCCAATGTGCAGGCATTAGCATTTAGTGAAGTTGAACAGTAGCCGCCAATCCTGACTCCATTTATACATAGAATGGAGGTCTTTCTGGAGAGTGAAAGCATATTAAAATTTAGGGACATGCCTGCCATTGTGTTTTCGTTCGCCCAGGATTCTGTCACGAAAACCATATCGGGTGTGTTTTCATACACATAACTGACCATCTCTTCTTTCTTGTTACACAAACTTCTGGCATTTATCAGAGCACAATTCAGTGTATCTTTCACTGTAGTGTTTCCCTTCCCTCTTCCGCCATATCCTCTCTCACCCATCCCCTTCTCCCCAGGGGTATCTCTCCTAGGGTTTGGGGTAGTTGGACTGTGAGATGGTTTGGTGGGCTGGTTAGTAGAAACAGTATTAGTGTGTATTTTAGTGTTAGTTTTCTTAACTTTTGTGTTGTTAGGTTTGTTAGTATTTGGGAGTATACTATGTACAGAATGAGAACAGGAATTACGTTCGACCTCCCCCCTCCCACCCCCCGTCCCTTTGGAAGGCCTGCTCCTGCTGTTGCTTTGTCCTTGGTTCCTTGTTTGGGGCTGAATGTCCAATAGTTCAGTCCCTGTTTCTTGTTGTAAGGCTTGTTTGGTGGTAATTTCTCCCTTGTATATGATCAAGTCCTTTTCTCCATTTTCCAGTCTTCTTCTTCTTTCTTGGCACAATCTGTTGTCCTGCTCTTGTTCCTTCTGTGTATTGTCTGAGTTTATATACACATTCTTCCATTTGTTGCCTGTGTCTATCAGGGAACTTGCTTTTTCTAGTACTTTAGACTTGTCATATCTGGTTGTTAGCGAAACTACGATCTTGCATGGGGGGCTGTCCTTTTGTCTTTCTCTAGGAACTCTGAAAGCTTGCTGTACGATGTCAGCATCAATTTCAATCTGCTTTATCATACAGTTTACAATCTCTGTGTCATTTTCACAGTTGGGAAGTTCCATATCTCGTTTAATTTTTCTTCTGCGTCTGATTGGTACTGACTAATATAGCGACATGTCTGTTAATTAGTCCGACTGGGAGTGGAGGCGGCATACATGTTTGTGTAATATAAAATAGTTTTTCATAGATTATTAGGCGCCGAGTCCAAATCTGACTAAATACCTTGACCAATTTTTTTATTAACACAATCATAAATATTAATAAAACACGATATGCTCCCTTTGAATACCCTCCGAGACACAGACAAGCCGTCACGGCGTCAGATAACAAAATTAGCCACATTGTATTGGGTCCAGGGCCAGGTACATTTTTCAGATGGGTGTCTGCTTTATGTTGGTGTTTGCTGTTTGTTATTTACAATTTGTTTATAGTTCTATGTTCTCTAAAGTAAATAGAGATATGTTTCTGGATGAATTCATTTGATCACCCACAATATTGTGCAGCTAGGACAAACTAATTGTGTTCCCATCAAAGCTATTTTCACTTTGACATATTTTGGACTGTGCCACCGCCGGACTGCTGATCTCGACTTCGACGTTCGAGGTTATTTAAAACGCTTATTTTGCAAAATGCTAAACTTTTTGAGCCTGGCTGCAGGCGAATTTCAGCAAATAAATACTGGTAGAATAAATACGGGTAGAATCACTAAACAAGGTAAGACCAGTTTAATATAGCCCTCTCCAAGTCAGACTATTCTAAAACACACCATACTTATAGGTCCACTTTGAAACATTATTTTTAATAAGTCATGAAATAGATCCCCGTGCCCCTGACTCTGCTTCTGCTCTGCCTCTGGGCTTCTTCTGATACTGGGCCTATGACCTAGCCTAGGGGTATGCTATGGCCTACGCCACTGGCACTGTGCTGTTTACAGTGCCTAGCCCTAGATTAGTAGAATAGATTGTACATGATTTTACATTATAATAATATTAGCAGGAAAAAACAAGTCGTCAAGTAGGCAGTATTGGCTATTGGGGTATTGCAGTAATACTAATAGTAATGAAGCAAATAGTTTTATTACATACCGCCAGTCCCAAGTGCAGAGACGATCTCGTTCAAAGGCAAAGCGGCTCTGGCCTCTGCTTTCGCATTTCTGATTGAATCGCACTATGACGAACAATCGAACAAACAATGCCGACTGTGCCACATATCAACAAGTGCGTCTTCCGTCATCTAGCACCAGAAATCGGGCATTTTCCTAAGAATCTAATCACCACCTCTGTTCTCTGATTGGTTAATTCCTTACGATTCGAAAATCAAAGTCAGGAAGTGCCGCACACCGCCCGATTGTTCAAGATTGCCAGTCAGCGTCAGTCGTGCCGATTGAACATGTTGAATCGCCACGACTGCCATCGATGCGATGTAAGACTGGGGAATCCTAGTCGTAGGCACATGCACACCGCCCCGATTACGCCCGATTGTCTACGCTGCGACAGTCGAGATACGTCGGATCGTAGACAATCAGGCGGTGTGCAGCGGGCTTTAGACTCTGCATGGGACATCTTTAAATTCTTTGTGCTTCGGGTTACCAACTCTCATGCACCCCGTTGATCTATGTGAACTAATGTACAAACGTGATCACCTGGTATGGGTAGCAATATGATAAAAATCTGCTAATGCCTATCAGAGATACCGAGTCCAATGGAACAAGACCTGTATCTGTTTAAAACATGCTAAAAAAGACTACTATGAAACAGTCATCAGAGCTAGCGTTAAAAAACCAAAACCCTCTGGGTTAATCAGAAGAACTTGCTCCCCAAATCTGCAACTGCCACGACAGGAAGTGTGATTGCTGGGGGTGAGGAGGTATCAGATTCTTTGGGAATTGCAAATGCTTTTCTTTACATGCGTGGGCAGTGATTTGGCTAAAAATTCTACCAACCAGGCAGACCCTCCTCACATCCAGACTACATGCTTCCAATTTTTAAGTTTAAAGCAATAACTGCATTTGAGGTGTGCAAATTACTTTCTGGGCTCAACACCTCAAAAGCACATGGTACTGATGGATATATGGCTAGATCTCTTAAAGTGGCAGCCAAGGAACTCTGTTTCCCCCTGGCGACCATCTTTAATTTCTCACTGATGACGGGAACTATCCCAGAGGAGTGGAAACAGGCAGTTGTGACTCCAGTCTTTAAAGAAGGGGATCGTCAGAATACTTCTAACTATAGACCGACACCTGTACTTCCTCTACGCCTGAACGTTTTTGAAAGACTAATTCATTACCAAATGTATGTTCAAATCTCAAAACACAATCTCTTGAATCTTGAATTAGTTTCAATCAGGCTTTCGACCACAGTACTCCACAGCCACAGCTTTGCTAGATGTCTCTGATTGCTTGTATGACCAACAGCAACATGGTAACCTTACAGGTGCCATCTTTCTGTACCTAAAGAAAGCATTCGACACTGTAGACCCGAAAAATCTGTTTCAGAAGCTCTTTGCCATTGGTATCCAGGAAACAGAGTTCTGTTGGTTTAAGAATTATTTTATAACAGAACACAGTAAGTAAGAATTAATGAAACAACAGCCAGCGCTCTACCAATCAACTGTGGTGTGCCCCAGGGTTCAATACTGGGACCACTGGTCTTCACTTTGTACAACAACGATCTGCCAAGTGTAGTCAGGAATAGAAAGGCGGTTCTCTATGCTGATGATACAGCATTCTTTGTCTCTGGGAAGTGTATGCAAGAAATTCAGACAAAATTAGTTGCAGATACTGTTAGATAGATTGACTCTCAACACAAAGAAAACCAAAACCATACTCTTTGGCATTCAACAAAGGCTGTCGAAAGTGAAGGAGGAACTTAAAATCAAAATTGGTGGGGCCTTTGGCTTGATCCTGTTCTAAACTGGAAACACTGCATAGATTGCATCAGTAAGAAAATCTCACAACATATTGGGGTACAGTCATGTATTCGACCTTTCATCTCCGCAGCCATGGCAAACACTCTCTTCAAAGCTATGATCACCCACATCATAGAATATGGGGACATCATATGGTCCAAAGGACCTTTAAGTAATTTGCAAAGAATCCAGAAACTTCAGAACAAAGTGGGGAGAGACATTCTACGTTGCAGACGGCGAACCCACATATCTGACATTCACTGTTCACTTGGGTGGCTTACTTGCCAAGACAGTGTGAAACTACATAAAACGTTGATGGTTGGTTAATGCCTGCTGGCTATAGTCCCTTCCTACCTCAACCTGCTGGGTGTAGTCCTTTCCTACCTCAGCCTGCTGAGTGTAGTCCCTTCCTACCTCAGCCTGCTGGGTGTAGTCCCTTCCTACCTCAGCCTGCTGGCTATAGTCCCTTCCTACCTCAGCCTGCTGGGTGTAGTCCCTTCCTACCTCAGCCTACTGGCTATAGTCCCTTCCTACCTCAGCCTGCTGGGTGTAGTCCCTTCCTACCTCAGGGGTAAATTTATGCATGCCAAAAACTTTCACTGACATTCAACTAGAAATGCTGATTCAAAATTGTTTGTACCACAAGTCAGCTGCAATGCAGCCAAGAACTTGTACTGCTATGAAAGGGCTGTGCTGTTCAACAGTGTTAGTACTCCTATCCAATCCTGTAAAAGTTATAAGGAGTTCAGAGCTGAATGTGTAAAGTTTTTTGGCAATAAGCATACCTAAATAGACTGAAATTTAAGGACCATTGTATAAAGAGTAACACTCTGGGTTGACTACCTCTCCCTTGTCTTATGTTTCTTGTACTAGTCATTGACATTATATTATTTTATTTAAATGTTATGTTCAACCAGAGTCTGTGATGAGTGACTGTGTGTGTGTGTGTGTACGAGGGGTGACTGTGTGTGTATGAGGGGTGACTGTGTGTGTATGAGGGGTGACTGTGTGTGTGCGAGGGGTGACTGTGTGTGTATGAGGATCCCACTGTAAAGAAGTGCAGTGTATATTTTAATAATTTGCACTGTATTTAGTTGGGCTATCCTGAATAAAGATATATTATTATTATTAAAAGGGCGCAAAAACACAACATTTTTAAAGGTATTTTTTGTACTTGGAATGATGTGGAATAATAAAATCAATGCATTGGCATAGAAATGAAATGTTACCTGTCGTGGAAAAACTCCTGCGTTAGCCCAAGAATGGGCTGTTTCGAGTAAACAAATGAAATGTTGAAATGGAGAAAGCAGAAACAGTGTTAACTTAATGTGTGGAGGAATTGTAGTCGACTCAGGCTCTCAAGATAACTTCGACATAAGTTAAGTGTTCACCCATAATCCAACACTTACCGTTTTTGGCCGCTTTAAACATGCAGTTTTCGCGCAAACCGAACATTTGGCGGGCATGACTATGTTCGCACACGCCGATGTTTACATGCGAGCGATAATAAAGGTAATTAATGCACAAGCTTATTGCCGAAAGGGTGCGCTGAGGTAGAGAAAGGTTCGGAGTGGTACGGTGACCTAAGAGTGTCATGACACCGTTTCTGATAATGTTTTTTGAGAAAACTTCACGGAGGAAGCGTGTAGGCGGGGTTGCAGTTACCCACACAAATATTTTTTAATGTAACACAACTATTCAAAATTAATGCATGTGAGAGTTTAAAAGTGTGATATGAAATAGGTAAAGGTAAGTCTTTATATAGCGCGGTATCCAGTCCTTGGGACTGTTCGATGCGCTTTATACTGCACCCCTGGCAGAACTGTTCATTCCAATGCCATTTCGACTTATCTGGGAAATATTCAGCCAAGCTGCAATTACTGCACAAAGACTATTCGTTCCATCTCTGTCTGTAGCCAGGTACTCATTTATATAGCTGAGTGAACTGTGGCAACGATATTTAGAAATCCCACCAATAACTTAAATCATCCTCGCTAGCCATGGGTGTTAGTAGTATTACAATACCACTGGCAGATTGACCTGTTGAAATATGGATTTTTCAGTTTATCCCACGCCATGTGCGGCACAGGTCTGAAGCGCGTGAATTGCAAAGTGCTCTGGATACCGCGCTACATGAGAACTTTTCATTCCACAAAAGAAAAGCTGCGGTTGATTACAACATGATAATGTGCACTGTTTCGTTTGTGTTTTTGTTACCATTCCTCCACATTGATAACAATAGGACTATAGACTATAAAACACAGACTCAAGAACATTGACTCCACAACCACAACACGACAGATCACGCGATGTTTACTACACGAAAATAAAATAATAGCATTTTGAATACAGTTACGCAATGTCTGTATTGCGAGCCTTATATGTGCCACACCTGGGCACGAAGAGGATGAGTTAGTGGGTGGGTGGGTGGGTGGGTTGGGTGGGTGGGTGGGTGGGTGCGTGAGTGAGTGAGTGAGTGAGTGAGTGAGTGAGTGAGTGAGTGAGTGAGTGAGTGAGTGAGTGAGTGAGTGAGTGAGTGAGTGAGTGAGTGAGTGAGTGAGTGAGTGAGTGCGTGAGTGAGTGAGTGAGTGAGTTAGTGAGTGAGTGAGTGAGTGAGTGAGTGAGTGAGTGAGTGAGTGAGTGAGTGAGTGAGTGAGTGAGTGAGTGAGTGAGTGAGTGAGTGAGTGAGTGAGTGAGTGAGTGAGTGAGTGAGTGAGTGAGTGAGTGAGTGAGTGAGTGAGTGAGTAAGTGGGTGGGTGGGTGGGTGGGTGGGTGCGTGAGTGAGTGAGTGAGTGAGTGAGTGAGTTAGTGAGTGAGTGAGTGAGTGAGTGAGTGAGTGAGTGAGTGAGTGAGTGAGTGAGTGAGTGAGTGAGTGAGTGAGTGAGTGAGTGAGTGAGTGAGTGAGTGAGTGAGTGAGTGAGTGAGTGAGTGAGTGAGTGAGTGAGTGAGTGTCTGTATTGCTACTGTTTCGTCTACATGAGTGGTCGCTGGCGTCCCTGGATCGTTTCCAAAACATTTCATACTCGTGCTTTAGAGGGTTTTCTTTTATTTATAGGATGATATAATCGAGTTCAGACACATCGGCGCCGTGTTGAGTATCCACGGACGTTCGTTCATTCCTCGGCACATATAGGTAAACATAAACTTTGCCAAAGTGGAAATATACGTGTATAAGCTACGAACGAGCCACGTCTCCGTCCCAGTTTATTAACCTCGCATCACGTGATTATCATGCAGCGCAGGTGAATCTTGGTCGTGATTTCAAGCGCTAATTACAACAGAGACACATATGCTGTTATTGCTATAATAAGTTATTGTGCCATTTACCGCCCGCCCGCCCGCCCGCCCGCCCGCCCGCCCGCCCGCCCGCCCGCCCGCCCGCCCGCCCGCCCGCCCGCCCGCCCGCCCGCCCGCCCGCCCGCCCGCCCGCCCGCCCCCGCCCGCCCGCCCGCCCGCCCGCCCGCCCGCCCGCCCGCCCGCCCGCCCGCCCGCCCGCCCGCCCGCCCGCCCGCCCGCCCGCCCGCCCGCCCGCCCGCCCGCCCGCCCGCCCCCGCCCGCCCGCCCGCCCGCCCGCCCGCCCGCCCGCCCGCCCGCCCGCCCGCCCGCCCGCCCGCCCGCCCGCCCGCCCGCCCGCCCGCCCCCGCCCGCCCCCGCCCGCCCGCCCGCCCGCCCGCCCGCCCGCCCGCCCGCCCGCCCGCCCGCCCGCCCGCCCGCCCGCCCGCCCGCCCGCCCGCGGTGACATGTTAACCAGCGCGACCAATAAGCGCATGCGCAGTTCTATAAAATCGGGGTGACCTAGATTAAAATGACATATTAAGGGAGGCCAGCATACACAAAACCGATGCAAAGTCTCAAACAAACGTGTTAATTTATCAGAAAGAAGGATAGTTTAGTAAGCGAAGGTCAAAATATGTTACATAAGTTTACGCAAATAACATGGCCATGTCCTATTAGCAAGAATAGAAATATGTGTATATGAATATATTTTCATTTGGCGGGCGAATATTGCCAGAATACCACTCTCGTTACGTAGTGTTATGAAACATTATGGTGCAGCCCATGAAATTAAGATGCGGTGTGTTCAACAAGGCTTTCATAGTAAACCACTGGCGTGATATTCTTAATTGTAGTTACACATGGCTATGTTTTAGTAACTCTTATAGGTCCACAGGTCTAAAACCACGAGTTCTTTTTCGTTTTAATGTGGTCGTAGTATAGACAGACGTGTGTGTTACCTATTGAAAAACCATTTTCAGCAAATATACTATCGAGTTGAACTGCATTTGAAAAAAAAAACACCCGTGGGGTAAGACGATCGCCTGCTTTGGGCAATCCGGCCCGTAATTCCTTCTCCGTTTTTTCACTTACATGAATAAAGTATTGCCTGAAAATAAAATGCTAACATACAAACAGTATGATAATAATATATCAGGCTATTTTAGTTTTTAAACTGGAGCTAACACGTAATGTGTACCTTGCAATCCATTCGTAATATAACGTTGGTTTAGTAACATTGCATCATAATTACAGCCTACAACCAGAACTTAAATTATGCTAAGTTTATGTTATATTAAATGTATTACACATAATTGGGCGTGTGGGGTAAGATACGTGGCTCGTCTTGCCCCACGTGTATGGGGACCGTCTTGCCCCACGTGTATGGGGACCGTCTTGTCCCACGTGTATGGGACCGTCTTGTCCCACGTGTATGGGAACCGTCTTGTCCCACGTGTATGGGGACTGTCTTGTCCCACGTGTATGGGGACCGTCTTGTCCCACGTGTATGGGACCGTCTTGTCCCACGTGTATGGGACCGTCTTGTCCCACGTGTATTGGGACCGTCTTGTCCCACGTGTATGGGACCGTCTTGTCCCACGTGTATGGGGACCGTCTTGTCCCACGTGTATGGGGACCGTCTTGTCCCACGTGTATGGGGACCGTCTTTCCCACGTGTATGGTGACCGTCTTTCCCACGTGTATGGGGACCGTCTTGTCCCACGTGTATGGGGACCGTCTTGTCCCACGTGTATGGGAACCGTCTTGTCCCACGTGTATGGGGACCGTCTTGTCCCACGTGTATGGGGACCGTCTTGTCCCACGTGTATGGGGACCATCTTGTCCCACGTGTATGGGACCGTCTTGCCCCACGTGTATGGGACCGTCTTGTCCCACGTGTATGGGACCGTCTTGTCCCAGGTGTATGGGGACCGTCTTGTCCCACGTGTATGGGGACCGTCTTGTCCCACGTGTATGGGGACCGTCTTTCCCACGTGTATGGGGACCGTCTTGTCCCACGTGCATGGAGACCGTCTTGTCCCACGTGTATGGGGACCGTCTTGTTCCACGTGTATGGGGACCGTCTTGTCCCACGTGTATGGGGCCGTCTTGTCCCACGTGTATGGGGACCGTCTTGTCCCACGTGTATGGGACCGTCTTGTCCCACGTGCATTGGACCGTCTTGTCCCACGTGTATGGGAACCGTCTTGTCCCACGTGTATGGGACCGTCTTGTCCTACGTATATGGGGACCGTCTTGTCCCACATGTACGGAGACCGTCTTTCCCACGTGTATGGAGACCGTCTTGTCCCACGTGTATGGGGACCGTCTTGTCCCACGTGTATGGGGACCGTCTTGCCCCACGTGTATGGGGACCGTCTTGCCCCACGTGTATGGGGACCGTCTTGTCCCACGTGTATGGGGACCATCTTGTCCCACGTGTATGGGGACCGTCTTGTCCCACGTGTTTGGGGACCGTCTTGTCCCACGTGTATATATCTTCGTGCAGTGACTGTCCAGCGTTGGTATTCATTGACACTACTGACGTTATATCCTCAGTGTAGGCATTCACTCCAAACACGGATGTACCGAAGACACTGCGTAGATGGGTGACGTTTATTAGTTGACCTTCTCTTTAAACATTGTCCAACTTTCGTAATTATTATATATATATATATATATATATATATATATATATATATATATATATATATATATATATATATATATATATATATATATATATATACAGTCTATGTAATTTGACACTGATATGCAATCGGTGATTTGTCAGTCAATGCTGATTTGTAGGCATACGAAACATTCCGTTTCGAACTTCCGTGAACCGAGACTACGTTGTTTGAAGTATTTTCAAGTGTTTACCCATTTTATTGTCGGAAACACACGAAGAGCTGTACGACAGAAACACTACTCGTGAGACAAGATACGGTTCAAGATAATCAACTCGGCTTAATTTGGTATATGAAAACACATTTTAATAGAAACTCCGATCTGTTCTTATACTATATACAAGTATTATCGCCCAGAATAAATACGACCAGAGTCAACCGTGTTGGCAGCGTTGAATACATCTTTCAACCCTTAATTTATTTATTCATTTAAACGTTAGAAATACAGACTAACACCGAAGCAGCATCACTAACAGGTGCTCTAAATGGGAACACAGGCACCAAGCAATGCGTGACACGTTCAACGTGATTAATGCGTTCGGTCGAGAACATTTTGACATTTCGGCATTTACGTAAAGTGTAAGGCTACTCGTTCTATATGTAAGCACACGGTTCGTTGTGGTCGCATGAATGCATCCACAAATTACCATCTACGGTGAAACGTTTTGTATCGCCGTCGTCGTCGCACGCACGCACGCACGCACGCACGCACGCACGCACGCACGCACGCACGCACGCACATACATACATACTACTCGTCAGTACAACAGAACCATGCACGGCTGCATGAAGATTGTCTGGCGTCTACCTAAACAGGAAGAACTTAGACGTGTTGGCACGATCCGTGCATACCGGCGCCTGCTCGTCCGGGGTCGCGCGTGCAAACATTCCAGTCGCGATGTCACCGTCGAGTGTCCCACGTAGTCGCATGCTTACAAACCGCGCATCGTCGGGGACCCTCGAACTGACTGTTTATATAAACACCTGTACTTATCGGACGTATCATATTGTTTGACTCACACACGGAGACACACAGCTAACTTTCGCTGCAGCATGTTATCCCGGCCGTTGTGTCTTCTTTCGTTGGTTGCCAGCGCCGTTCTCCTGGGGACTGTGCGATGTGCAGCCGTACCAGGACTAGCTTCTGCCGCCAATTTTCGACCGAATGATGCGAAAGCGGAACCCGAAGAAGATGATGCACTAGAGAACGAACCGACGGTGAGCGTCCTGCTTATGTTCCGTGCAATCGATCTGGTTTCCTCAGTTCATTGTTAGGCAGCAAACAGACATCTAAAATAAAATGATTACATCGGCTAAATTGAAACAACACATTGTTAGTGCTCATTTTATGTATATTTGTGTAAAGAATTGCATTTTTATTTAGCAATTTTATAACTATTTGTCTTGTAAAGCGCCACGAACAATTTAAAATTGGATCTGACGCTATATAAAAAAATAAATCATTATTATCAAATAAATCATTATTATATGTATGGCCGACGCAAACTCGTGCGTTATAGTCACTTCATTGATGTTTAACACATTTTCAAAGCATCAGTGAGCGAGCGACAGTTTGAGTGAGTTGATTACTAAATGAATGATTGACTTAATTAATTACAGTGTAATGGAAAACATTGAGCCGAAGCAATTTAGACTATAAAAAAGTTAACTAATAATTCAATAGTCGTGAACGTAGTGAAGCAGCGTTCTGACGCTGCCTGGAGTCTTAGCGAGCTGTATTGCCCTGCATGCACGTGTGTAAAACCATTATCATTGCGAGTATATTCGTGCCTCGCACCATCGACACAAGCTGCTTGACCCGCTGACACATATTGAAACTTTCCACTTAACCTTAGATAATGTTTGTCGAAGCTTCAACTAACTCTCAAGAAGCCACCCCAGCCACGCACCGGAACACAAGTAGTTGTAATTGTTGTAAAGACGACGAAACGGTCTTTCACCTAGAAAGGTGATATTTAGAAAAATCAACGTTACAAATGTGTAACAGATCATGAACAATGTGTAACAGATCATGAACAATGTGTAACACATCCTGAACAGTACCGTTACCCTTACGATTCAAGACCTAATTAGATTTACACAGGTTTAATTATATAATTGTTTACAATTTGGTTATTGCCATATTGTGTATCTCATAAATGTACATAACTGCTTTTTTGAGCCAGAACTTATGATGATTTATGAGCATCTTTATTGAAGCACATTTTCGAAACGTTCATAAAATGTAATTAAGTATTATGTTTTGTGATTTTCCTTATTATAGTGAAACGGTTCCATGGTTTTACCCTTTTTACAATCCTGATATATAGACGTAGAATGTACGACAGAGTATTCTTTTGCCAACACAACTGTTCACTGTTTATTAATTTTTATGATGAGTTTTAGTCGGTAATTTCTTCAGTGATGCTTGTCTGTCTGGTATCATATATATATATATATATATATATATATATATATATATATATATATATATATATATATATATATATATATATATATATATATATATATATATATATATATATATATATATATATATATATATATATATATATATATATATATATATATAATATGCAGATGCACATGCACGTGCACGTGCACGTGTACGTGTACGTGTACGTGTACGTGTATGTGTATATATATACACACACACACACACATATATATATATATATATATATATATATATATATATATATACACACACATAACCATCACCCTTATTGATCTCTTTGTACGACCGCAGTTTCCCCGTCTCTGGAGGCGGATCAGCCAGGTCCACGACTGGGCTGAGAACTCGGTGTGGGATGAGGTCGTGGCTGAGAAGACCACACACGTGCCTACGACGACCACGGAGTGGATCCCGCCCTTCGACAGGCAAAGGGTGAGTACGCGAAGATTCTTAGGCCGCGATGAATGAGCGGATCATGGACCCTAAAAAAGGGGGAGCGCCCAGTTTCTCAAAAAAAACACCAAGTGGCTGGACTTCTAGTTAAACACATTTCTATATGACACGCACGAACGCATTCACAAACACTAATGGTTACATAAAACTTACAAAACACTAGTTAACAGCTTATACAACAGTTATTGAGCTTAATCTTAAGCACACAAATCGTTAACAAGTAGACTTTGCGAAAGTTAATCATAGTACCAGTTTTTTTATTACAATAGCGCAGCCACGTGACTTTATCGAAGCGACACTAGCACGCCTCTCTAAAAGAAATGCAAAATCAAAGACTAATGTAACTTTACTAATGACAATGTCATGCACAACATGAACAAAAACAGCTATCCAACACACAACAGTGAACGATAGCTATAATCGTTCTGTCTGACAGCTAACAATGAGGCTGTTTCATCTCAGAAAATGTGTCTTGTCGTTGAGATTATTTTAGCTGTGCATATTTAATCGTAATTGGTGGGTTTAATGTTTGCGCTTAAGCAGCCGTACAGTGACAATTACTAATAGTAATAACCAAACACAAACATACATGAAAGAACACATTTACACATTGGCGGCGTCCACTATTGTTTGTTTGTTGGGACTAGTACAAAAAAACTTATGTAAATTAAGACAAACACAAAGAAACAGTGTATCTGTGGCCATTCATGCTGGCGGGAATAATACGCTATTTTTATCGTCTTTTATAAAGTATATGAATAAGTCTTAAGATGACAATGTCGTCTGACCTACATCTCGCGGCCCTCGCAACTGCATTCACTTATCAATAGCACTTTGTGTGTACAGAGCGTGGTGAAACGTTCTACAGACGACGAAAGGACGCACACCATAGTTATTTTTCCCACCGGTGGCCATGTTGACGTTTTACGTGATTGTAAGGACTTGTGACCATCAAACATTATAAAACCTCATGACATTCACTGGCAATATGTTACCAATGTGCTCAACAGTTTGGTGAATGTCACTTCGTTGCAGGATGTTTAACCATGTCGGATGTCGTTTCAACTTTCCTGACTGACTACTATAACTGTTACCTCTTGTTGCAATAAAATCACCGAAATCGGCTAAATTACGTAGAAGAGAACGGGAAGCAGAGATGGCAAAATCAGGATGTAGATGGAAACAACTAGAAATGCAGACCCAACACCGTCTCTGGTGGGAATGAGTCGTTCATGGCATGTGTTCCACCAATGAGTGAAATATGAGTGCTTACGGGCAAGAGCAGCAGCAGCAGCAGCAGCAGCAGCAGCAGCAGCAGCAGCAGCAGCAGCAGCAGCAGCAGCAGCAGCAGCAGCAGCAGCAGCAGCAGCAGCAGCAGCAGCAGCAGCAGCAGCAGCAACAACAACAACAGCAGCAGCAGCAACAGCAGCAGCAGCTGCAGCAGCTGCAGCAGTAGTATATGTAGGAAATGACAAACGCAAAGTTACTGTTTCCAATAAAAATGTTGGTAGCAGTCGCAGCGAGCTCAGTCACTGTTTCTAGAGCTTGGTATGTTACATTCTCATTACTGTCGTCGTTTTTATCCCGTCTACTGTTGTATCTTGTACGAGCCCCTCTAAGCAGCACATACACGTCTTTGCATGCTGACACCATGTCTAATGTCCTCCAGGAGTCGTCGTGTTCCGATGGTTGCCACGCTACGACAGATGAGCACGACGAGGAACTGGTGGAGCTTTTCTTCAACGACATGTTCCGTGAAGACCCAGTCCAGTTCCGCCCCGAAAACGAAGACTAAGCGCGTCACCGCGGCATCGACGGCCTCACTCGGGTCGTCTCACTTGTCCGTGTGCCGGAGCGCTCCGTTGAACGCCGCTGCATTGCCTTTGACTGCGATTAGTGTGGAGCGTAAACTGCAAAACGACAAACGTTTTCCCATGTGACATATGACGTAATGTCAAGTCCAGCTCAGCTCAGGTGGCCGATGTTTCAGCCAAGACTGCTGTCACTATCACTATAGCATCAAACAATTTGGTTGAATACACCCTAACGAAGAATACATTTTCGACAATAGTCTGCCTGCCAATGGATACCTTTACACTGTGTACGTCACAACAACGACCAGTGTTCCGAAAAAATTACGTCATCTAACAGCAGTTCTCCTGGGTAGCGTTGCTGGTCGAGGAAAAGCGAGAAACATCCTCGCACGACACCGCGACGTGTACGTTTTAACTGTACCAATTGTCTGTGATGGTCGGCCCTGATCACGACATTCTTGGTCAACAAATGGGACGCTCTCACAAATAATGAAACGTTTGTATTCTAACCTTTCGAAATACTCACATTTGTTTAAGAAAAAATAAGATAAATCATTTAACGGCTTTGGAATCGTACAATTAGTCATATATGTGTTAACGCTCTAGATATTCAAGGATGCTTTCTCTATAAGGGGGTCGGCGTAGCATCTTGTGTCATTTTGTTCATCGTTACCAAATTACTTTCGAATTTCTCTACCATGTATACGGGAGCAGGTCTTTCGGCACCACATTTCTGTACATAATCCATTTTTACACCAATGCTTGTGTATAAAGTCTATGCTTAGGATTAAGATATTTAATAAATTTATTGTTGGCCTATAAATCCTCGAACGAGCATTATATCAGCGATGACCAGTAATTTCTTCTTGTATAACTTATGTGTATATATTGCTGTATTTATACATTTTCATGTTCAACGTATATTGTGCTGTTTATATAAAACTTATGTTATTCATTTGTCAAATTAAATACTTATGTTGTCAAATAGTCTTGATGTAATACGGCGATGTGTGTCGTGAAAATAAACATTCATTTGAGAATTTGTATTACTCATACTCTATATATTAATTTTTCACACGAACGAAGTGATTGCATATTATTAGGTACAGTTCCTGAATAAACGCGCACTCGCATTCACGCACGGGAACACGCATGCACGCACGCACGCACGCACGCACGCACGCACACACGCATGCAGACAATGTGAACCTTGTTTGTTTAAGTGGCTGTAGGGATTTGAAATATTTTTTTATAACTGCTTACTTGGGTGCCAGGACCAAGGTGTCCACCAGGGTTTATTAAGATTGAAATCACTGGTAGTGCGATGATGCTCTTGCGCGCAGACGTCGTTCTCGGGTTGGACAAACGACGAGTCGTAGCGACAACACGTGACTAAAGCTGCCTCTGTGATTCGTTTAGACCATCGCTGATCCGATTGGTTGATGTTATTAATTCAATGGTTTGTCCGACGAACTCATCAAAATTAAATAACA
This sequence comes from Lamellibrachia satsuma, assembly GCA_033239005.1. NCBI lineage: Eukaryota > Metazoa > Annelida > Polychaeta > Sabellida > Siboglinidae > Lamellibrachia > Lamellibrachia satsuma. Next base: position 17,431,913 of record BSQZ01000002.1, read on the forward strand.
CATTTTTATGAACCTGCCATAGTTAATCTATACTATAGGTTCCGGTTTTTGTGCGGAATGGGTCTGAAACTAGACGAGCGAAAAATCGAATTGTGGAAGGAGTTTTAACGCGTTTATTTTTATGCTAAGAATATAATAATCATGTCCACTACCGATGTAGAAAAGAACTGAATGTTGACATTGTTTTCGCCATAAAGGCAACTGAACGAAGTCGAACAGGGCAAGTTTATTGATATACTTAACTGGAATTAAACAGTTAAGTGTTTCGACATCTAGTGCCTGGTACCTTGATGTTGACGAGTTTAGCTACAGAAGAAACACTCCATATACAGTTCAGCTTCTATACACGACATAACACGACACTAGACGTAAATATCTGATATACAATGTGGGTCGTATGAAAGGTAAACAGATAGAAGAGTAAACCAAATAGGAAGTTATTGAAAAACAATATTGCAATTGTAAATGTAGGTGAATGTATATTTGTCCATGCAGATAATTGACCTATGCTCATAAACACACACACACACGCACGCACGCACGCACGCACGCACACATACATACACTCATTAATTTAAGCTCTGGGCTACGGCTGACACTCAGTCGAACCCGGGTACGAATCTTCTTGCTGCCGTTTCGAAGCTTTGGCAATTTCGTCCATCCCACGTTGCCACAGTTCATTCAGTTGTATAAATGAGTAACTGGCCACAACCAGAGATATGCGAACGAATAGTCTTCGCGCAATGATAGCAGCGTGGCTGAGTGCTTCCCAAAGAAGTCGCGATGGCTTTGTTCATCTGTGTGTGACCCATCCGGACAGATTTAACAAGATTTAACAAGATTTGCCATCCAAGCCAAAGGCCCAGATGGCAAGTGGACAAGGAAGCCATTGGCTTATCGAGAGTCCAACAATGTTCACATACTTATAACCCGCCCTCCTGATATATGTGTCAACCTTGTTTTTAACATATTCACGCTGCTAGCAGTTACACAATCTGTAGACAGTTTGTTCCATTCATTTATTGTCCTCTGTGAGAACGAGTGCTTCCTGATGTCCAATCTACATTGATCCTTTACTAATTTTACCTCATGTCCTCTAGTTCTGCTATCCTTCTTGAGTGAGAAAAACACATTTCTATCAATATTTTCATACCCAATCAATATTTTAAAAACTTCAATCTGATCTCCTCTTAACCTCCTTGTCTCTAGAGTTGTTAAACCACATTCTTTCAGGCGTTCTTCATAACTAAGGTCTCTAAGTTCTGGAATCATTTTAGTTGCTCTCCTTTGTATGCGTTCAAGCGTATCTATATCCTTCTTACGATATGGTCTCCATGCTTGTATACAGTATTCTAAATGAGGTCTAACTATTGCTTTATAAAGAGGTATAATTAACTTTTTCCCTTGTATGTTATGTTTCTTCTAATCAATCCAAGAATTTGATTACCCTTTGAAGCTGCAATACCACACTGCTCTGAAACTTTCATATCAGCGCTTATTGTAACTCCTAAGTCCTTTTCTTTTACAGTAGTACCAAGAACAGTAGCTCCCATTTTATAGTTTACATTCAAGTTCCCATGTCCTGTATGTAGGCATTTACATTTCCCAAAATTGAACAGCATCTGCCATTTCTCAGACCATTTCACTAATCTGTCTAGATCGGTTTGTAAATGTTGTTTATCACCATCAGTATTAACCTTTCTAAACAGTTTTGTGTCGCCGCAAATTTCAGTACGTTACTTGTTATACTCTCGTCCAAGTCATTGATATAAATTAAGAATAATATAGGTCGTAATACTGATCCTTGAGGTACCCCACTCAAAACCGATTTCCAATTTGAAACTTCGCCATCTACTACAACTCGTTGTCGTCTGTCAGCCAGCCATTGTTCTATCCAGTCAGTTATGCTATCCCCGATACCATGGGCTTTTAATTTAAGTAGCAATCTTTGATGTGGCACTTTGTCAAAAGCTTTCTGAAAATCTAAGTAGATAATATCTACTGGCGATCCCTCGTCTATCCACTTAGTGATTTCTTCCAAAAAACATAACATATTTGTTAAGCATGACCTCGCTTTAAGGAATCCATGTTGAGATGACTTTAATAATTTATGCTTAACGAGGAAGTCCACCATATGGTCTTTAATTAACCTTTCTAATAATTTACAAATCACTGACGTTAAACTCACTGGTCTGTAATTCTCTGACTTATTTCTCGAACCCTTTTTAAATAATGGTATGATGTTTGCTTCTTTCCATTCAAAAGGAACAACTCCCTCTTTTAATGACAAGTTGAATACTCTTGCAAGTGGTATACTGATTTGATCTACTGTTTCCATTAGTAATTTTGGAGGAATCCCATCCACTCCCGTTGATTTGTTATCCTTCATTGCCTTTATTTTCCTAGCTACCAATTCTGGAGTTACAACTAACGGTCCTAAATAGTCAGATTTAGCCCCCTGAAATTTAGCATCAGCAACTGGTAATGAACTAATATCTTCTTTTGTAAACACTGAACTGAAGTAACCATTTAGGTCTTCCGCCATTAAAACCCCCTGTGATATTATATTTCCAGCACTGTCTTCTAGAGGTCCAACCTTGTCTTGTACGTTTTGTTTACTCCTGACATATGCATAAAAACTCTTGCTGTCAGTTTTTATGTTACATGCCAGTTTTTGCTCATAGCTTCTTTTAGATTGTCTGATTTCAGTTGTAGCTGCATTAAGTGCCTCTTTGTATTTTGCATAGTCTTCTTCCTTTCTGGTACGCCTATAAACCCTCCACATAGTTTGTTTTAGCATTATTTTTCTAATTGCCTCTTTTGACAAGTGTTTCTTTCTACACCGTTTTCCTTGTTTTCGGAAGGGAAAAATTTTATCAATGATACTCTCAATTTCATATTTTAGAATATTCCAACATTCAATTGCAGTCTTATTCATCAGCATGTTATTCCAATCTAGCTTTGCTAAGTATTTTCTCATATCTTTGTAGTTACCTTTGTGGAAGTTTCTCTTGTACGTTTTCTTATTTTTACTTTCTGATTTTACATTGATGTCAAAATGTATTTGATTATGGTCACTATTACCCAA
>BSQZ01000002.1:17442500-17445000 GCA_033239005.1 Lamellibrachia satsuma
TACATCAAGCACGGTATACCAACTACGTCTTCGTCAAGTTACAGGCCGACCGCCGCTCAAGACACCCACACGGACGAGTGTCGGGTGTCGCCGTGATGAGTCAACTTTCTTTGCGTTTGAACCAGGAGCACTTGCGACGCACCATTTTCTTGTTGTCTGACGTGCAATTCTCGCCCCCCCGGGTCAAAAGATCTCTTTTTATCCTCGCTCAAATAAACGCCGCAGTCTGCGCACCGAAAGACGAGCTCCGTGAACGAACCCGATATACCAATTAACTTGTCTGTCGCTAAATGGTTGCAATATGTCGCTATGGCGATCCCTCTTTAACAGTAGTCGTGTCGTCCAATGTCTGTTTGCACGACACGCCAGTATTATCTATCAAAAATAACGAATTTTCCTTTGTCTTCGTCTGCCACCCAGTTGAAGTGTAAAGCTATTTTAATTCTGACAATTAGCTAGCTGAACTCGGTGTTGAATGTTGTTTCGTCTATAATTATATGTCACTATGACGGGGCATCAGAACACACAGGACACGCGGAGAGAGAAAGGTTTGGAAACGATGTTTTAAATATATAAATAAGCATGAGCAATTAAAACACCCATCCTGTGTGAATAGCTTAATAATAATATTATTATGAGCAGTCGGTTTTAATAAGCGTGCGTACTTTGCTTAAATTATGGACATAATTTATTTTGATGGTCAGATCGGGTAATTTTCGAAACTGTGTGTGAATAACCTAATTTTAGGGTTAAGTTAGGGTTAGATAAACAAATCTCCTACCCTAACCATAAGCGAATAAATTAAAGCCATGTATAAAATATGTTATAATACTTAATAGTATAATGACAATAAACAGTTGATTATTCTTCTTCAGGATATTCGTCCGTTTGAAGCAGTTGGTTGTGCTGGATTTCAAGAAGTCGTCCAGCACACTATGGACAGTAGACAGCAGACTAGTAGACATTAGGCTATACAGTGTTCATATATTATTTTTGTTATATTATTTCATAAAACAATACGTATGTAATACAGTTTATTTGTGTTTCGTTTTTATTATAAGATAATAGGGTTATCTTTTACAAATTTAGCGGGCCGCGGGCTTACCCGTCTTTGGCCCGCGGGTATGGGCCGGGCCAGGGCCTGAAAGGTGCGATATATTTATAAGACTTTTGCAATAGCTTCTAGAAGTCACTCCCAATACAAAGAATGATGATTGAATTTCTAAAGGAAGCCCAATTGAATCTACTTCATTTAATTGTAATACATTTTTCTTTGAAGTGAACAAAGTAGATATTTTTGCTATAAATATGGAAGTCACATTAGTCAAATTATAATTTCTCTGAATTCTGCATGACCTACAATTTGCGTAAAGATCACAATGACGTCGCGACCACAGTTCTTCGGGATTCACGTGGACAACCCCCCAAGAAGCGTGTCCGTCGAACATACGTGCAGCTCCAGGAGACAACAAAACCTGTGTACCGATGCAGGGGTTATGTCCGGCAGGGTTTTTGTCCGGCAGGGTTTTTGTTCAGCAGGGTTTTTGTCCAGGTGGGCTTTGTCCATGGGGGTTATGTCCGGCAGGGTTTCTGTCCGCCAAACATAAATGGTCTGGGTCGGGCCTGGGCCGGACCTGGGCCTAAATTCTAGTTTGCGAGCCTGGGCCGGTCTGGGCTTGACAAATTTTGCGGGCCTGGGCCGGGCCTGGATTCTAATTGCTAATTGCGGGCCGGGCTTAGGCTCAAATTATAGGCCCGTGCAGGGCACTAGTATATGTATGCGTGCGTGTGCGTGTGCGTGTGCGTGTGCGTGTGCGTGTGCGTGTGCGTGTGCGTGTGCGTGTGCGTGTGTGTGTGTGTGAGAGAGAGAGAGTGTGTGGTGTGTGTGTGTGTGTGTGTGTGTGTGTGTGTGTGTGTGTGTGTGTGTGTGTGTGTGTGTGTGTGTGTGTGTGTGTGTGTGTGTGTGTGTGTGTGTGTGTGTGTGTGTGTGTGTGTGTGTGTGTGTGTGTGTGTGTGTGTGTGTGTGTGTGTGTGTGTGTGTGTGTGTGTGTGTGTGTGTGTGTTTCGTCACTGGAGAGGCACAGAAGCTGTCGGGGTCGAGCGATGCGGCAGATTGCCACCCTCGATGCGTATCTGTGAGGTCGAGACAATGTTACGGTGGGTCTGACACTAATTGCCACACTAACCAGTTGTGCTGCTTCAACAAACTACACTATCGTTGCGTGTATCTTGCTATCTTGACTCCTTGCCTGCACGCTTCGTGCCTGGCACTGCCTGCACGCTTCGTAGAAACCTACGAATGCGTTGTCAGAGCCGGTTCGTGCTATTATTTAAATGTAATTACACAAACTACAGTGTTGTCGCCGTCTTGTTCCCACGGTGTCTATAGGCTAATTGTTCAGAAAACCTCAGTCCACAAATCTTACGTATTGCCATCTATACAAGGCACACTGTTAATCGCTAACAAACTGTTAGCCAACTAACCACGTGAAATGTGATA